>VZRZ01002380.1:0-28496 GCA_013398175.1 Climacteris rufus | reverse complement strand
GAAGGGAAGGGAAGGGAAGGGAAGGAAAGGGAAGGAAAGGAAAGGGAAGGTTTGGGAAGGGAAGGTTTGGGAAGGTTAGGGAAGGTTTGGGAAGGGAAGGTTTGGGAAGGTCCCTTCCAGCCTGACCCACTCTGGGATTCTGTGCCGTATCTGTCAGTCTCATGAGATCTCAGATTTCCTAGGAAATGTCAAATGCCACAAAGTTCCTGTGCTGAGGGAACTGGGTTGAGTCCATTCCCCGTGGAGTGACCCCTCACTTTTTATTCCATGGAAATTCAGGATGTCAATAATGATGTGAACAGTTTGTTATCCTACATATTAGAGTTGCAAAAACTCCACGTTCTTATCCCAGGAATTATGCTAATGGATCAGTTTGGAGAAGGCAGAATGGATCCGTGGAGAAGGCAGAGTGTGGAATAACCTTGCACTGGGAATGAAGTCAAAAACCCATTGCTCTCCAATTTCTTGGAAATTTAAAAAAAATCCCTGAATTTTACAGCCATCAATGCCAATAAATAATTATTTTACATTTATTTCATTGATTATTTCATATGTGTTTCATGCAAGGATAAAGAGTGGGATTCCAACTTCCAGCATCCCGTGGGATTTCTCCCTGTTTGGTGTGCAATGCACAGCTGCTTTCCAGCGCCTGCTACTCCAGGATCACATCTGGAATCACATCTGGGGCTGCCTTTATCACAGAATCAAAGAATTCCAGGGCTTGGGAGGGACCTTTAAAGCTTTAAAGTTCAACCCCCTACCATGGGCAGGGCCATTTCCAGTTGCTCAGAGCCCCATCCAAGTGTTTCCCGGGATTTACACCAGTTCATGGAAATCTGGTGTGGATCCAACCCCTTTTCCACCTGAGCTTTGCCCTTTCCAGGAGCACATTCTGGTTTTTGATTCCTGAACTGTAGACAAATTCCCTTGGAAGTGCATTTTGTGATGTTTTGATCTCTGAAATGGGATTTGTGCCCCCTTCCTGCTCTTTTGTGCAGGGAAAAAAAGGGAATATTGGGCACAAACCCCAAGCTCCTTTGTCTACTCTTTATTCTTAGACTCGGTTTTACTTCTGCCCACAAAAAATCTCCTCCAGGTATCAAATCTGTTTCAAACAGGCCTTCCTAGACAGAAATCCTCTAAGCTCTTAAATCTTATTTACCGTTGTGCATCTCAAAATTTTCCGCTTCTCCTCTTTGTTTGTCTTTGCTTCATTTATTTTATATCGATTTTCTGGCTCTTTCTGTTTTGATTTTCCATCTGTCCTTGTGCCACCACCCTGCTTTGGATATCCAATATCCAGAGTTTATTTTCCCTCTGCTTTTCCTCCTCTCCATTGATTTTTACTCATTAATCTCCCCAGGCCTTTCAGAAGTACCCAGGATATAAATGATGAAATGAGAAAATTCCATTTTCCTATCAGGACTCTTACCAGGTTATGATCCCTCAAAACCCACTGGATTCCAGTTCCCTGAGGAATTTATCTGGATTAGGTGATGAGTTCCAAAATAACCAGTTGGGTTCCGTGTGTGACCTTCCAAATCTGCTCCAGAGTGACCAGAAGGAACAGTTAATTTAATTAATAGGAACAATTTAGGAGCAATTAATGGTTTAATTGCTCTCCAACGTTCACTGAGGGCTGTGGAGAGCACTGGATGCCTTTTCTCCCTTTAGGAGCCATGTGGAAAGTGATCCATCGTTTTTGTGAGGATTTGGATGTGGTTCCCAGTGGGTCACATTCCCAACCTCTCTTAAACACGCAGGGAAGGTGTCACAGACAGAGCTGGGGGGCTCAGCTGGAGCAGAGAAGGCTCCAGGGAGAGCTCAGAGCCCCTGCCAGGGCCTGAAGGGGCTCCAGGAGAGCTGGAGAGGGACTGGGAACAAGGCCTGGAGTGACAGGACACAGGGAATGGCTTTAAACTGAAAGAGAGAATGTTTAGATGGGATATTGGGAAGGAATTCCTGGCTGGGAGGGTGAGGAGGGACTGGAATGGATTTCCCAGAGAAGCTGTGGCTGCCCCTGGATCCCTGGAAGTGTCCAAGGCCAGGCTGGATGGGGCTTGGAGCAACCTGGGATAGTGGGAGGTGTCCCTGCCCATGGCAGGGCTGGAATGGGATGAGCTTTAAGGTCCCTTCCAACCCAAACCATTCAGGGAATTCTTTGATCCTATGAACTTTTCCACAGCTTTTCCAGGCTAAGTGGAAGATACAGTTCCCCATCAAAAGCTGGGACAAACCAACCTTCCAGGATATATTTCTGTAGGACCTTGGCATTGGATAATCTGTCCCTGTGTCCCTCACCTGCAGCTGTTTTCCGTGGTCTTGCTGGAATATCAGATTTTATTTATTTTTTGGACATGGAGATGTCATTTTTACCAATGTCATTTTTCGACTTTTCCTACGCCTTTCCTAATCAATGGACAGAAATAGGCTCAGAAGGAATATGGCAACTGGACGAGATTCCTACACATCCTGAAAATTCCCGTTCTTAACCCTTCCAATTCCTCTTTCTCCCAACAGACTGTGAAGAAGCCCCAGTGATGAGTGATCAGCTCTGCTGGAGGGACACTGTGGATGTCTGAGGTCGGAGTAAATGATTCCCCCCTGGAGCTGCGGAATCACCCCTTGGAATCAGTGGAGGAAGAAAAGCCTTCATCAACCAAATCACCTGAGCTGGCCTAAACACTGATTTTAGGACAGGATCCTGGAATCCCAGAATCCCAGGTTGGTTTGGGTTGGAGGGGATCTTAAAGCTCATCCCATTCCACCCCTGCCCTGGGCAGGGACACTTCCACTATCCCAGGTTGCTCCAAGCCCCATCCAACCTGGCCTTGGACACTTCCAGGGATGGGAATGACCAGAATCTTTGGAAAACAGCTCTAAGATCCTTGAGTCCAACTGTAAATACCCTTGAGAGGCCTCTTGTCCCCACAGTGACTTTTAAGGAATTTTCTACTTTTGGATGTGGATGAACAACTCGGACACTTCCAGGCATGAACTTCCTGCCCTCTGCTTTCCCAATCCCGCCAATGCCACGGTCAGGGATCATGGAAAAGTATAACAATAACTCAGTGGAAAAGCTCCGTGGGCAGGGATGGCCTCTTTTGTCAGGGGTGATTAACGCCGTGAATAATTAATTCACTGGTGCTTATTAATGAATGTCCTGTTCTTTCCATACCAAGGGGCACGGATTGAACCTTAGGATTGAGCAGCCCAGCCAAAAAAAAAAAAAAGGTTAATCCCAAAATACGGGCACGAGCAGGAGACAAGGACACGAGGGCAACACAAAGGCTCAGCCAACAGATCCGGCAAAACCTGCGTTGGGTGGGAATAGAAAAACCTGGAAGAATTCCCGCTGGGAAAGGAGTTACTCATTGATGCTGAAGGTCATTGGAAGAGGAGTTAAAGATTGACCCAGCAGGAGCTGAGGCTGGAAATCAGGAGGGAAACCTGTGACTGGAGCGGTTTGGTGATCCTGAGCCACAAGGAATAACTTCCTACAGCTTAAACAGGATCCTGAGAGCACTTGGATAACACATGGAGCAGAGACAGGCGTTGTTTTGCTTGGATAAGACTTCTGGAGGTCCATAAATCAAAAATAATCCAGGTTATTTGGATTTGTTTAAACAAATCTGGTGTTAAATCATCGGGCTCTGGTCAGGCTCTGCCAGCTGCTTCCCATCCCGTTTTCCTAACAGGACAAGAGCTCATTTTTGGGGGACTTTGAGGATATTCCTGCAGAGGAAAATCCACAGAATTTTGGCCTCCAGCTCAGCAGATCCAGGTTTAAATCCCTGTCGTGCCTCTGGATCTCTCCATGTCCTTATCCAAGTCCCCTTTTCCTTGGATCAGCCTCATCTCCCTGTCAGAAAGGTCAAAATTTTCAGTTTGGAGCTTTCAAATAACAAGAAAATCTCCTCCATTTTAGGGGTTTCTGACCTGTGACTGTTTTTGAGGATCTGAATTCCCTGTTTCCATTTGGGCCATGGTTTTGGTGACAGGATTGGGAGTGGGAGGGCACAAATCCCTGTCCCTGTCCATGTGTCCGACCTGCTGAGGAAATTGGAACAGAGAGTTCCTGTGAAATCAGTCTGGGATATTCCCACAGTCTCATCCACATCCCATTCCCAACCCCTTTGTTATGGATTTCAAATTTTTCCCAGGAGTGCAAAAATCTGGATAGCAGCAGCCTCCTGCAGCTCTCTGTTATTCCAGAATCCCAGAAACACAGAATCCCACAATCCCAGAAACAAAATCCCAGAATCTTAGAACTACAGAATCCCATAATCCCAGAATTAAAAAAATCAAAGAATCCCAGAACCAGAGAATCCCGAAATCCTAGAATACAAGAATTCTAAAATCCCAGAATTCCCAAATCACAGAAACCCAGAACCACAGAATCCGAGAATCACAGCATCCTAGAATTTCAGAATCCCAGAATCAGAGACTCTGAGAATCCCAGAACCACAGAATCCCAGAAAATCCGAATCCCAGATTCACAGAATCCCGGAACCACAGAATCCCAGAATCACAGAAAATCACAGAATCTCAGAATCAAAGAATCTCAGAGTCCCAGAACCACAAAGTCCCAGAATCCCAGACTCCCAGAATCTTGGACTTTCAGAATCCCACAATTCCAGAATCCCAGAACCACAGAATTCCAGAATCCCAGGATGGGTCAGGCTGGAAGGGACCACAGTGGAATCCAACCTCTGCTCCACCCTCCCTGCTCCAGCAGGGCTGGATTTTTCCAGTCTCTCTCTACTTTTCCCCACGTCTGAATTGTCCAGGAATATGCCCAGAATGTGAGACAATCCTGATGTTTTAACATTGCTTATCCCAGAAAATCGGGGATGGATGGAAATGGATGCTGGAAGTTCCAAATCTGATGTGTTTGGGATGCACACAACAAATCAAAGACTAAATATGAGCCTAAGACTAAATACAAGTCTAAGACCAAATACAAGTCTAAGACTAAATACCCATTTTATTCCAAATCAACAGCTGAAATTCCTCACATCTCAATTCCAAGAGGATTTGGAATCATGGATCAGTTCCAGATCCATGCACCATATCCAGGGCTCACTATCCCAGCTTTTTATTGTCCGTGGTGGGAAGTGTCCAAAAAATGTAGAATGTGGTGGGCCTGGATGTGCTGGTTTATGTTTGGACTCAGTTTCAGGGATCTTTTCCAACTTTAATAATTCCATAATTCCACAATTTATATCAATTTTACAGAGATAAAAGATAAAGAAATAAACCCACTTCAAACGGTCTCATTCCCAAATAACTCGGCCAAGAGAAGGGGGAAACTTTATTGGGAATGTTCTGCTTGGAAGTTCTCACTAATCCATTCTAAAATTATGGAATTTCAAAGTTTGAGGAATGAGAAATTGGAAAAAAGGCAGAACTCCTGGTAGTCCTGGAAAAACCATGCGCAGGAAATTTGGGTTGTATTTATTATTTCTGCTGAGAATGGGATGGTTTGTGACCCTGTGGCTGCTTCCCAGTATTCCAAATGAATTCCTGACTAGGATTCCACTTTCCTGGATACCCCTTAACACAGTATTTATAGTTCAATTAAGGAAAACTAAAACAAAACCAAAAAACCCTCAATTAATTTTTAAGCTGCTTGCCACTCCCCCCAAATCCTTTCCAACACAATTTTTATTTTTAAAGCTGCTTTTTCTGCAAGGAGAGTTAAACTTTAGCCGGGAAAGAGAACTGAGCCCAGCTCAGGTGTGAAAAGCCAGGCCTAAAATTAAACTCTGGGGCAATAAATCCTTTTTTTAATCTGGAGTTTGAGCTTCTCTAGGTCAGGTAAAGCCCAGAAAAAAGATTTTAACTGGGATTTAATCAGGTGGTTTAGAGGGATTTGATCCAATTCCATTCTTCTTAATGCCAGAATTCCCTGATTTTGGGAAAATGCATTTTCCTGTGGTTTCTGAATATCCAGCGGGAGTGAGTGGAGTTCTGTCACAAGGATTGAGGGCACGGATCAGACCCAGGATCACCTGGACATGAGTTCAACACCTCCACAGCCTCCCTGCCCTTTCCTGATGATGCAAACACCCCCATTCCAGCAAATATTTACAGGGATGGAATCACTGGGATCCTAAAACACTTCCCAGCATCCTGGGATGAGCACAGGGATTGCAAATTCCCTGCTTTAAACCAGGTCCAGCCACACCTGTTCTTGGGAAAAGCTGCAGCAGTAAAAGTTGATCGTGTTTACCTGGAAAATCCTACCTTATCTCCTCATCCCGTGGGGATAAACGTGGGATTTGTTGTACCTGCCTGTCAGCAAACTGAATGTTCAGCATCCCGTTATCCACAGCAAGTCCCAAAGTGAACTTTGAGCTCATCCCAGTCCCACAAAATTTTTCCAAGTGCTGGAAACAGAATTTTCAGGCTCTTCGTTGACTAAAAAATCACGACTTTGTTCCAGCTGAACCAAATCTGGGATTTTTTGATTTTGTTTTGAAATGGAAAAACCCAGATTTGCTCTGCTCTAGTGACAACATTCCCTAATATTTTCTCTGCTTCCCAATCATTGTTGGATGTTTCCACTATAAATTCCCTGATTTGTAGCTCCTGCTGTTGGAGTCTTCACCTGAGAAGGTTTTCCTTTCTGAAATTGATTTTCAATCCAATATGGATTAATTTGAAGCGAAATGGCCCCATTTCAGTTCCCTTCCATTCTTTTTCCTCATTTCTGTAAAAGCTCGAGTGCTTCCGAGTGCTTCCAATGCTTGGAATGCTTCTTTATTCCCACTTCCTGCAAATAAAAAGGCAAATCCAGTGTTCCAGGATGGATTTAAGCCTCGCCACAGCATCAGATGGAAATTTAAGAACTTTTAGTGTTTTCAGTGACTTTCTTAGAGCACAACTTTCTTCCAAGAGATGCCAGGGACTGCACAGGACTGTGAGTTCCCTGTGGATTTGATCATCTCACGAGGAAAACTCGGATATCACCGACAGCTGGAATTCCATCTTCAGTCTGAACAGCATTCGGGTATTTTTTCTTACAAACAGCAATTTTTAAGCTGCAGTTTTCTCTCTTATTGCAGACTTCTGAGCAGTTGAAAGCAAAAATTGTTCCTTAATTTCCAATTTAATCTTCTCAAAGTGCTTTGGGCTGTTTCAGCACCTCTTGGAGCTCCCCCATCCCAAGCTGCTGTTCCCAAAGCTGCTGTTCCCTGCCCTAAGGAATAATTCTGCTCCTTGGAGTCACTGGAAGTTGGGATCCTCCAGGGAGCCAAACACCCAGAGAAAAACTGGAATTAGTGACGCTTCCAACATACTGAAGGAGGAGCTGGAGTTTCATGATCCCTGTAGGTCCCTTCCAACCCTGGATATTCTAGGGTTCTATGATTCCACGTATTTGGAATCTCATTTTTCCCAGAACTTTTTACTTTTCCAGCTGCCCAAGAGCTCCCATTGCCTTTCAGGGCAGGTTTAGAATCCATGGATGCACTGAGGTGTGCAGGGAGTTGCAGACAATCCCAGAATCTCCTTTTTCTTCTTTTCCATCTCTCTCCTGTTTTTCTGAGTAATTCCTAAAAACACCAACTTTATATGTGTTTAAATTAATTTAATTAATTCCATCCTTGCTATCCAAAACCAATTCCATTAAGTTTAACCAGCAAAAAGTTCTCTGTGATTCCCTCAGATTTCAGCTAAAACTTCCATGAAAAAAAAGAGGTTGCACATCTGGCCACAAGAAGAATAAAAGTTGTTGATGAAGCAAATCCTGGATTCTCATTGAAAAAGCAAGGCATGGGGGTGAGGCTGAAATAAATAAAATGAGCACATTCTGCCAGAAAAAAAACAAAAATTGGGATACACAAGGTCTGGTTCTGCAGGATCCTGAGCTTGCTCAGCATTCCCTGGAGCAATGGAAAAGGAGATGAAGTTTAACATCTCCCAAAAATGGGGCTGACAGTGCTGCCAAGAACTCAGCATTCCCTGTCATCCCAATCCAGCCGTGTTTGCATTTCCCAGCTGGTGTCTGCTGTGATTCCTTACCCTGGGATCATTCTGCTGACTCCACTTTTATGGCTGTGAAGACGAGGACAGACCCAGTCCAAAGCCTTCGGAAAAAATCTTTTGAGCAGATGGTCTGCTTCCAAAAAAACTGGGGAAATTCATCCTGAAAGAACGTGCATAGTTTAATTGGAGGCAAAACCAGTGGAGCAAATTGATCTGGACTACTCAGGCCTGGTCTGGATTTCTCAGGCCTGGTCTGGGATTCTCAGGCCTGGTCTGGGCTTCTCAGGCCTGGTCTGGATTTCTCTGGGGCTGAACACAATTTGTTTGCTTGCAAAAATTATTTTAAGCTGTTCTGCTGTGCTTGCAACTCGCTGTAGGTTCAGC
Source organism: Climacteris rufus (assembly GCA_013398175.1). Lineage (NCBI taxonomy): Eukaryota > Metazoa > Chordata > Aves > Passeriformes > Climacteridae > Climacteris > Climacteris rufus. The sequence goes on along the minus strand of VZRZ01002380.1, from coordinate 20,120 downwards.
TGACCCTGGTCTGACTTGTCCCAAGTGCAAGTGGAAAATTCTCCCCCCTCAGGTGTTCATTACCCACCCTGAGGTTGAGAGTTTAGTAAATCATCAATTTTCAAGGTGGTTTTTGACCTAAAGTTTGGTTAGACTTGTGTGTCTGGGGGGCTTTACTCTTAAAGAAACTGTTCCTCAGGAAGGAGAGAATAAAACAGGGAATCATGGAATGGTTTGGTGGGAAGGGACCTTAAAGACGATCCCATTCCATCCCTGCTATGAGCAGGAACACCTTCCACTATCCCAGGGTGTTCCAAGCCCTGTCCAGCCTGGTCTTGGACACTTCCAGGGATGGGGAGCCACAGCTGCTCTGGGAATTCTGTGGCAGTGACTAATCTGTAAAAAAATTTTTAGTATAATCAGAAAATTGTTATCAATAAACTTCTAAGAGAAGTTTAGAATTTTAAAGAATAAAAGAATTAATACATAAAAGGAGCCCTTGGAAAAAACAATGACTTGGGGGGAAGGAACCCACAGAGTTAATTCTGGAAGAAGGAATAAACAGTTGGAGCTTTTTATATAATAATGGAATTGGATTTGCTGTATAAATAGGAATTAACAATCAGATGCTTTTAGCTGTGCCAGGAGCATTGTAACAGCCCAAAATCACTGCTTGTGTTTGATAAGGCTCTAAAAACTCAGACTGAATTGACAACAATAACTTCATTTTTGTAGCCACCCTTTTTTTGGCAGCCACTTCCAAAGCTGTGCCCATGGCAAAGTGCAATGGGACACCAGGAGGAGCGGGGTGGCATCTGATGAAGTCTGGATTAATTAAGCTCAGGCTTTGCAGAGTGTGTGGTGAGTGAAAAGGGAGCAGCTCATCCCAGACATCCACAAAATCCAAACGGAGCCAGAATCCTTTTTTTTTACATGGCCACTTCCACTGCTTTGCTTCTTGACTTAATTCTGCAGTTGATTTTATAAATTAGGCTGCAGTTAATGCAATTAATGCAGCAGAGGGGGTGCTGTTTAGAAAATTCACAATAACAGAAACCCTGAGGATGGACTTTGACTCACAACACAAGCGCAGAAGTTTTCCTTCTGTGATGCTGGAATGAGGAGCTGAGCCTTTTCTTTTTGCCTCTCTGGATTTGTCACTTCCAGATTCTTGGCATAGATTTGACAGTAAATACCCAAAATTTATGCTACACCAATTCCCAGGGTTTGTTGGGATTCTAATTAAAAGAATTAAGTCAGGTAGACGGTCCCAAAGGTGGCCAGACATTTCCTTGCCCTCCGTGTCTCCCAAACAGCTGAGATTATTTTTACACCAGCCTGAATTTTGCATTAAACAAAACCAAAACGCCCCAAAATGAGGAATTTTGATGTCTGTGAGTGGGAAACACATCCCACCCTGACATATCCTGGTGGATGAGGGGCTGGATGTAACCCAGCTGTGTGTGGGGGCAGCCCAGAAATCCAATCACGTCCTGGGCACATCCAAAGGGATGTGGGGAGGTCCAGGGAGGGAATTCTGCCCCTCTGCTCTGCTCAGGTGAGGCCCCACCTGCAGAGTTGCTCCAGCCCTGATTCCCAGCACAGGAAGGACCTGGAGCTGCTGGAGAGAGTCCAGAGGAGCACCAGGATGATCAGAGGGATGGGGCAGCTCTGCTGAGAGGAAAGGCTGGGAGAGCTGGGATTGTTCAGCCTGGAGAGGAGAAGCTTTGGGGTGATCTCACTGTGACCTTCCAGGACCTGTAGGAGCTAAAGGAAACATGGAGAGAGCATTTCCAAGGGATGGAGTGACAGGACACAGGGAATGGCTTCAAACTGACAGAGAGGAGGTTTAAAGAGGATATTGGGAAGGAATTCCTGGCTGGGAGGGTGGGGAGGCCCTGGCACAGGGTGCCCAGAGAAGCTGTGGCTGCCCCTGGATCCCTGGAAGTGTCCAAGGCCAGGCTGGACACTTGGAGCAGCCTGGGATAGTGGAAGGTGTCCCTGCCCATGGCAGGGCTGGGACTGGATGAGCTTTAAGATCTCTTTCAACCAAAACCATCCTGGGATCCTGGGATTCTCTGATCCATTTCCAAATGACCTTCCCTGTGAAGATTCCTGGAAATGCAGCCCCAGACAGGTTTATCTGAGACCTCTCCCACCACTGGACTCAGTGAACCGAGGGAGTGGAAAAGCAGCTTCTTTTTATCAGCTTTCAACATTTGGCCTCCTCAACTCCTGGCATTCCATTGGAATTGCAGGTGAGGCAGGAATGGGGTGAGAAGGGACAAGGGTTGCTGCAATAAAGTCGTGTGGAAACTCTGCTCCTGCATTCCTCATATAATGAACCCAGCAAATCCTAAGGATAATCATATTGGAAAGTCTAAACCAGCCCCGTGTGGGGATATTCCAGGAATATTCCACCCTTTCTCTTTCTGGTCTCTGCTTCCATCTCTTTTCAGCAGTTATGGACGGGTTTTTGGCATTTTCTCAGGTTTCTTGGGATTTTTCCACCTGGAAAGTCAACAATCAGTTCATCTCCACCACCTCTAAGTCAGCAAAAAGTTCATCATGTGGATAAAATCAAAGTGTCTATCAACAAAGAAAATAAAAAATTCCAAAGGGAAAGTCTCCCCCTCTTTAGTGCATGTTTGGGACAAAGTGGATGAGGCACCATCCCTGGAATTGTTCCAAAAATTAGTGGATGTGGCATTTTGGGATATGGTTTAATGGGAATTGATGTTCCCAGAGGTCTTTTGCAACCTTAACAATTCCTTGCTTTGCCTAAGGCCTATAAAAATCCTACAGGAGAGAGCTTCCCACTGGAAAAAAGTCCAAACAGAACTTTTCCTCACTTTTCACTGCTTTCTTTCTGCCTTCCAATCAAGCAGTGTTGACTTTGGAACAATTAGCTCAGGAATAATTTGATCTAATAAATAATTCCAGGGTTCTACGAGTGGAAAAGGCCCAGCCCTGCAGCTCCAGGAAAAGAATGGAAGCTCTTCCCTTCTTGGTTCCTGGATGTCCATGGGGAGGAGGGTGGGATGAGCAAGAAGAAAACTCATTTTTTCAGGTTTTTTTGTTTGTTCTTGGGTTAAACTTTTCCATGTTTTCCAAATATTTGCACTTGGGTGCAACACGAGCCTGAACCTCCTCTCCAGATTGGATTATGGGCATGGATATTTTATTGGCATTGCTCCCCATCCTATGGAAACATGGATTTCCCCACCATCTTCCTGCTCATTTCTGACTTTCCATAGGAATTTCCACCACATTGGCTGGTTCAAGGAACCTGTGGAGTTAAAACCAATCCCACATAAATGGAATTAATTTTATTCTGGATCAGTTTTCCTGCTGATCCAAGACACTCGGTAGGATTGTGGTGGCTTTGCCCAAACATGGACTGGAGGGGAGCAGGAGTTCACAAAGAATATAGAATATTTAATATATATTTATTTAACATTTATATTTAACTTACAGGGATTTATATAATTTAAGAGGAATCTCATCCTGAGATATCTATTAGGGAATTAAGAATTCAGCTGCAATAGATCCACAGGGTTTAAATGGGAAGTTTGGCTGTCCATAAAATGTCCATAATGGAATTATTTATAAAAAGGGCTTGTGCTGGGATAAAAAAAATCCCTCTAATGCAAATTTCCATGTTCGTTTTCCTTTTCCCATTGTCCAACCCCTTTAAATGCTTATTCACAGTCACTGGAGAAGGGTCACTCCAAGCTGGATACTCCCACCTGAGGTGGGTGAAAAAAATCCATCTGGAGTTTCAAATGCTCCTGGATGTGGGAAAAAGGAATCCAGGTGATGGATTTCACCTGGACACTCCACTTGCATTAGGATAAAAATCATGGACAGCCTTACTTGAAGTCACCAGGCAAGGATTTGAGGGGTTTGGGATCAATTCCCAACTCTGTAATCCCAGCTTTTATAACCCCATCCCATCACTCCATTTTTGGGTGACTCTGTTCACCATCTGAGAGAGACATTTTTCCTTGACTCATCCATTAAATTCTTGGAGTAGGAGCCAGAAATCTTCCCATAAGTGCAGGGTTGAGCCAAACACATTGTCCTGGGTGAGGATTGTTGGGAATTTCTGCTCAGTTTTCCTGGGGCTTTCTCTATCCTTTGGGAATTTTCCAGCATGAAAACCAGGTGTCAACAGGGAACCTGCTCATCCCAAATCCTTCCTTCCCAGCATCCAGTGCTGTCATTGTGTTCACTTCAAGAAAGCACTGAAAGATTCTGATCATCCTCAGGAAGATTGGAGAGTCTGGAAAACTTTCCCTTTTCCACCTATGTATTCCTTCTCCTTCTTCTCCTTCTCCTTCTCCTTCTCCTTCTCCTTCTCCTTCTCCTTCTCCTTCTCCTTCTCCTTCTCCTTCTCCTTCTCCTTCTCCTTCTCCCTTTCCCAGAACTTACTAACTTATTTATCCCTGCAGCTCCATTCCATCATTTCTGATGATTGATTTTCCATTGCAGCCTCTTGCTTGGGGGTGTTTTTTTTTTTTTCTGGAATTTCTCCTCCCCTCTCACAATCTATTTGCACGGAATTCACACAAAATATTTATGGGACTTTTATCCCTCTGTGAAATTTATTTAAAAATTGAGCAATGGGGTCAAAAGTTCCTGGGGCTGGGACTGGGCGGTCTGGAAAGCAAAGGGACAGAAATGGACAAACACAGATGGAATAAAATTAATGGATTTAATATTAAAAACAACTGTCATGAGCTTCACTGTGTCCATGGGGGAGGTTAGAACTAAACATGACTCATAAAAATATTTTATGGATTTTACTGGGAGAGTGGGGATGGATGGGAATAAATTCCTCAGAGAAGCTGTGGCTGCCCCTGGATCCCTGGAAGCGTCCAAGGCCAGGTTGGATGGAGCTTGGAGCAACCTGGGATGGTGGAAGGTGTCCCTGCCCAGAGCAGGGCTGGCACTGGATCACCTTTAAGATCCCTTCCAACCAAACCATTCTAGGATTCCATATTTTCCTTTCACTCCTGAACACTCCATGGAATTTTCCCCATTTTTTTTTCCCCATCCTTGCCTCACTTTTTGCTCCATCCATAAAGGTCCCCACCACGTTTAAATTCCACTTATGAGACCTTTTTATTTCTGCCTCAACCTCTCCTCCAGGGATCCATAAAACACCAGTGGAACTGTGCAATTTCCAGGGATATTTTGTTGACATAGGGAAATGTGATTGGGAAAAAATAGGGATGTCAGGGCTTGAATCACCTCAATCATCTGTCTGGAAATTCCAGATCTGCTGCAAAGCAGCCATCTGGGCTCTCTCGAAATTTCTGGAAGTGATGGGATTCTCCAAAAAGCAGCTCAGTCTGAGCTGGGGGAGGTTTCTACCACGAATTTCTGGGACAAAACCTTTGTTGAGACAAGAAGGCAGCTTAAATTTAAAGTTCCAATTTAAAGATTTGAGTTGAATCCAACGTCCTCCAAGGAAAGGCCTCTAAAGATATTGTGAAACTCCAGGTCAACAAATCAATGCCCTGGAAAATCCATCACCCAAACCTCTTGGATTTGTCCCTTATTCAGGCCAGGGCAGGGGAATGTTTGGCACAACTAATTTGGGTTCCCAAATCATCAGTTCAAACAGGGATGAATTTGGAGCATTTTCTGGATTCAGGCCAAAGCCTTAATCCCAGAGTTGTCCATCCCTAGGGAGCTGAATATTATGGGAATTGCTCTAAACTCACATAGTGGAACAATTTATTTATTTTAAAAACCAGGTTAAGAGTTTCCTACTCAGCCCTGCCAGTGCCTTTCCTCTGGGAATACTGAGTCACTTTTGGATGTGATCACAGAGGTTCCTCTCAGGTGAGTTCCAGAAAGGTGGGATATGCAGGAACAACATTCCAGAACTAAAACCCCTCCTTGGATGAGAAATTAAAATTTATTATTGTCCATTAGCCCATGGCAACCTCGGCTGAAGGAATGCTGGGTTAATCCCACATTATCTCACTGGGTAACAAAAAAGGGTGTTCTGATGGAAAAGTAAAATATTAAGGAATAGTGGGGATTTTATTGGATTTTCTGACTCTTAAAGTTAAATCCCCTTTCTAATTTTTCCAGCCTTAATATGCAAGTTGAATCCCACCTGATTTAATTTTCCTGCGGGAAGTTTCCTAGGAAAGGGATTCTGAGTTTTTGGGTTTCAAGGCGTTCAAATCTTAATCCAGGGGGTTAATTCCTTGTCTGACTTTTGTCCCCTTGGATGAGAAATGGTCTGGAAAATCCTCTAGGATCATTCAGTAGAAATCTCTGAGGTGTCTGTCTGAATCCAACCCAAAACAGAAGAGAATTTTCTTCACTATTTAATAAAAATTCCCTTTAATTTCAGGAAAATTTGTTGCATAATGCGCAAGAAAATTCATATTGAAGTCTAAGTTCATTGAATAAAAATCTCTGCAGTCTCTGACCGAACCTAACACAGCACAAAAGAGATTTTTCTTCACTATGTAAAGAGATTTTCCCTCTTATTCCAGGAAAATTGGGTGCATAATGCACAAGGAAATTTATATTCAAGTCTAAACTCCTGCTCTCACCTAATGGATTTAATCTGGGATGTGATCCCCTTGGATGGAGTTTTTATATTTTCCTTGCATCCTTTAACTCCGCCAGTGCCAAACTTTCCTTTAGCTCCCACTTTTCCCTCCCCACCTCTCCCACTCCTGGGAGCTCATCCCACACCCACCCAGGTTTATGGTCCAGCCTGGGATGTTCTGCTTGACAGCCCCAGTTCCTGTCCTCAGCAGCTCCAAGGAATTCTGGGGCTGCATCCTTGGATGCACTTGGGACTTCCAGTGGACTTTAGACATAGATTTTTAACAAGCAGCACTTGAGCAACTGGTTTAGGGAATTGTTGGACACTGATTCCCCTCTGGATATGTGGATTAGTTCCAACCAGTTGAAAATCTCCAGGCCAAGTTAAAAACTGCTGAATCCCACAGAATTCCTGGACCAGCTTTCAGTTCCAAGACTGTTCTATCCATGCAGCGTGCCTGCCCACTGCTGATTTCCAGGTTTTCTCCTGGGCATGAGGATCTGGATGTTTATCATCCTCTGAAATCCTGGATTCCTTGCTTTATTATCTTCCTAGAAACTCTTGGATTTTATGCGGTGTCTTCAACTGCAGGCTGAGCAGCAGCAGGGGATGGGAGGTAAAAATGGGAATAATCTTACCTAACTTTGAGTTATCCAGCTGGCATCAATCTCCCAGGATCCCTCTGGAGTCACTGGAGAAGGAAGACAACCCTGGCTTTCATTCCCACCCAAAGATAAGCATCGGAAATAGCCTAGAAAAGCATCTTAAAAGGGCAAATCCAGAACCAAATCCCGGAATCCAGACATAAATCAATTCATCCTTGGGGAAGGAGGAGGGGAAGACAAGAAATCCCAGAGATGTCCAGCCTTATTCCAGTCTTCAAAACCATCCCAAAGCTTCTCCTTTGGAAAGTTTCCATTGGAAAATATCAGCTGTGATGGATAAACAAAGCAATAAATGCTGAGCACAGGGGGCACTGACACTGCTCTTGCACAAGGACACTGCGGAGGTTTTGCCATTTGTTTTCCTCTCCAGCTGGAACAAAGTCAAAACAGTTGGACTTTCCTGGAGGGAAAGGTTTCAGTTTTGAAAGGTCAGCTTTTCATCTTGAGATGGACACCCACAGGAATCCAAGGAAATGCTCCCCTTCCCTTTGATGCTCTCCATCGAGTCAATGCCACATGGATGATGCCACCTTGGAGCTCTCTTTCCACCATGATCCCAATTTTCTGGCAGAGTTCCTTCTCTAGCAAAGTGGAACGTTTTTTTTTACTTTCCAAAGGACCAACATTCCAGTGCCAGAGGAGCAGCTGAGGGAGCTGGGAATGAAAAGGAGCAAAGGAGGCTCAGGGGGCCCTGCTGGCTCTGCACAACTCCTGCCAGGAGCGGCAGCCAGGGGGGAAAAAGGGCTCTGCTCCCAGGGAACAGGGACAGGAGCAGAGGGAACGGCCTCAGGCTGGGCCAGGGGAGGCTCAGCTTGGATATCAGGAGGAATTTCTCCATGGAAAGGTTGATCAGGCCTTGGAACTGCCCAGGGAGGTTTGGAATCCCCATCCCTGGAGGTGCCCAAGGAATCCCTGGATGTGGCACTGAGAGCTCCGGGCTGGGGACAGGGTGGGGATGGGCACAGCTTGGACTCAATGACCTTGGAGAGCTTTGCCAACCTCAGTGATCCTGGGATTCTGTAACTGCAGCGCCACAGGCCTCTCCCTGGCCTCCAGCTGCTGCTCCAAAGGAAATGGGCCTCCCTTAAATCCAACGTCCCAGCCTCACATGGATGTGTTTGACAGCACGAGATACCTCAGAAAAAACCAAGTGTCCTCATTTTAGAAAATCCATTCCTCTCCTGGCGTGGATGGGTATTATTTAGGATAAGGGTTGGAAGCCAATGGCCTTTAAGGCCCTTTCCAACCCAAACCATTCCAGGATTCCATGATAAGCAGTGAACTCCTACAAAACAGGACATTTCCCCCTTATTGACCCTCCCTTTATTGACACAGCTGCCCAAGGGCTCCGCTTGTCCCATTGCTCCTGTCAGAGCCAAGCACACAAATATTCCCTCCCTCTGGAATTTATGAGTATCCATGAATTTCCATTTATTGGGAGATCAGAGTTTCAGTTGCCTCAACAGCTCCAGCTCCCTGTGGCACCTGCAGCTTGTTCTGGTTTCTCCTCCAACTCTTCCCTCCCTCCCTGATCCATGATGTCATTATATCCCAAAAACGTGAAACCAGCGGATATTTCCCTGCTTATTTCACCTGATCCAGAGCAGGCAGCAGCTGGGATACCATAAACAGCTTTTACTGGGCTGGCTCAGCCTCTGGTTGGTTCTGGCTCTTCCACGGAATTTATGGATAAGGCAGAACATCCCCTACAGCCCTTCCTGCCCCAAAAATGGCATGGAAGAAGGAAGGTCAAATACCTGAAATGGCCTAAAATTCCCTAAAGAAAGATTGGGATACTGTAATGACTTGCTCAGCTCTTGGGAAAGTGAATCAGAAAATTCCAGGATGGTTTGGGTTGGAAGGGATCTTAAGGATCATCCCATTCCACCTCTGCCATGGGCAGGGACACCTCCCACTATCCCAGGTTGCTCCAAGCCCCATCCAACCTGACCTGGAATGTTAATCCATGAGCATAAAGTAATATCTGGGATGGGACCTCCACAGCTTCTCTGGACTTCAAAAAGCCCCACGATTTCCATATCCATGCCTGAAAAACACAAATTAAAAAGAAGTTTAGGAATTGAAAACCCTGTGGAGAAAGCGCAACATTGTTATGGGAACGGTCTCCTGCTCCACTGCATTTTAAAGTTGATTTTCACTGTAAATCCAAACTGGAGCTCAAAAGAACCAAAAATTGTAGAAGCTGGATGAATTCCCATGGATGAGGTCGTGGGGAGACCTCAGAGCAACTTCCAGGGTCTGAAGGGGCTCCAGGAAAGCTGGAGAGGGAATTTTCATCAGGACCTGGAGTGACAGGATGAGGGGAATGGGCTCAGACTGGCAGAGAGCAGGGTTAGGTGGGATATTGGGAAGGAATTCCTGGCTGGAAGGGTGGGGAGGGGCTGGGATGGAATTCCCAGAGAAGCTGTGGATGCCCCTGGATCCCTGGAAGTGTCCAAGGCCAGGCTGGACAGGGCTTGGAGCATCCTGGGACAGTGGGAGGTGTCCCTGCCCATGGCAGGGGTGGCACTGGGTGATCCTTGGTCACTCCCACCCCAAACCATTCCATGATTCCATGGCCTGATCACCCTCTGCCTCAGGCTAAGAACACGCAACCTCAGCCATTCCCAAATATTTTTACTTAATTTTTATCCCCAGCATCCACAACCGAGATTCCTCTTTTCCCTTAAGCAGAAGGGGATAAATTTCCAGCAGCTGAGATGCTGGAAAGCTCTCCCTCAGCTTGGATCAGAGGGAGAAAATTCAAGATAAGAGGAGAGAAAAAGAATGAATCTCCCCAGTCCTCAACATGAAGATTCATCCTTCTGATTTAATCCATGGATTTATTCTCTTCCCAATCCTACACATGGAGAGGGATCCCAAAGTCATCCAAAGTCGTCCCTAGGAGAACATTTTGGGTGCAAACATCCAACTTTTCCAAAGATAAACTTTGTTTCTGACCATGTCAGTGCTGAAATAAATTTCCCTGAGCTGGAATTTTATTATCACCCCAAATTTAATTTCTCTCCCACTTTTGCTGCAGCAGCACCTTTGGAAACTAAGGAAAGCTTTTTAATAGACAGGTTGAAAAATGTTCCTGCAGTGAAAATTCCTAAAATCCTGGCAAAAAATAAATGTTCCAAAGGCTGGGGTGGGTTTTCTTCTTCCTTTCTCTCTTTTTTTTTTGTTTTCCATTCTGCTCCTTTATTCTTATGCTTGGCTGAGTTGCTGAAACGTGCAGGAGCCAACTTCCACCTTTTCCTTAGGCAGCAAAAAATTTTATGGAGTGCAACCATCCCGGATCCTGGAGTATTTTATGGATGGCCTTGAGGTACACAGTTCATGGAAGTGGGGAAGGAGCTGAAGGGGCAGGAGGATCCCTCCAAATCACATCTGGGGTTTAAGGAAAATCCTAATTCACAGCTGCCAGGTGTGAAAAAAAAAAGGGAATATAAAAATATATCAAAAGGAAATATCACAGCCATTTGCAATTATTTAATCATATTTTTATTTCTGTGGAAGGGAAGGAAAAAATCCATTAATTCCTTATCAAAATCTGTTTTCATCCTACAAAAATGTTCAGGAATTGCAACTTCTTTTTAATACCAGTTCTTAAAATGGTGGGAAAGGTAAAACCAGGAATATAAAACTAACAGGAAATGCTGTTAAAATTCCATTTTAAGAACACACTTTTAATACAATAAAATAATTTCTGTGTAAAATCTTTTCTACCCAACTTTGTGTGACACCTTGGAAGGGGGGGATTCTTGAAGCCTCCTGAGGCTCCTAAATTTCTACAAATCCATCATTGCAGCTGGTTTGGAGCCTTCCTAAAAAAAAAAAAAATCTGTGGAGTTTCTTTATTAAAAATAAAATTTTAGGCTATAAATGGAAGAAGTTTGCTCAAATATATCAGTTTGGAGAAGCTGGAAGTTGGATGGACAGGATATTTTCTTGGGAATCTTGGACCTGAAGTCCTGATTTAATGAATTGTGGGATGCTCAGGTTCAAACCTGCACTGAAGGGAAAAATATGGATTCAGCCCATAGTCCTCCCTGGGCTGGAATTTCTTGTGGGAATGGAGTTTTCCTTGTTTTTTCCCAGCTTATCTTGGGCTCTGCACAGGTTCTGTACATGGAAAATGAGATTCACCCACATGGACACACATCAGGATATTCCCACCGCACTGTTTGGGGCATCTAAACTCCCATGGACCTGGGAAAAAGGGAAGGGCAAGGACACGAAGGATGCAGGAAATGGATTCCACTGCCAGAAAGCAGGGAGAGGTGGGATATTGGGAAGGAATTCCTGGCTGGGAGGGTGGGAAGGGACTGAAATGGATTTCCCAGAGAAGCTGTGGCTGCCCCAGGATCCCTGGGAGTGTCCAAGGCCAGGTTGGACGGGGTTTGGAGCAACCTGGGATAGTGGAAGTGTCCCTGCTCCTTCCAGAGGTGTTGGACTGGATGGCCTTTAAGGGTCCCTTCCAACCCAAACCATTCCAGGATTCTGGGATTCTTGAGGTCTGTAAATCAGGTGGGAATGAGGTACACACCCAAGGGAGGAGGGATTTCTCGGGATGAGAGCTGGGATATGGGACACTCACCATCATGGAAGGAATTTCTCTGGTACCAGACCCAGGCAAGAATTCCTTCCTTTTCCTCACCTGGAAACTCCACCACAGGGAGGTTCAGGTTGGACATCAGGAAGAATTTCTCCATGGAAAGGGTGGTCAGGAATTGGAACTGCCGATGGAGGTTTGGAGTTCCTGTCCCTGGAGCTGTCCAAGGAAGGCCTGGATGTGGCACTCAGTGAAAAGCTGGGAATCGGGCACAGCTCTCTGGTGATCCCAGAGAGCTTTTCCAACCTCAGTAATTCTGGGATCCTGTTATTTGGATTCTGTTATTTGGGACATGATGATCCCCACAGGGCTTTTCCAACCTCAGTAATTCTGGGATTCTGTTATTTGGGACATGATGATCCTCAGAGGGCTTTTCCAACCTCAGTAATTCTGGGATCCTGTTATTTGGGACATGACGATCTGCAGAGGGCTTTTCCAACCTCAGTAATTCTGGGTTCCTGTTATTTGGATTCTGTTATTTGGGATATGATGATCCACAGAGGGCTTTTCCAACCTCAGTAGTTCTGGGATTCTGTTATGTGGGACATGATGATCCGCAGAGGGCTTTTCCAACATCAGTAATTCTGGGATCCTGTTATTTGGGACATGACGATCCGCAGAGGGCTTTTCCAACCTCAGTAATTCTGGGATTCTGTTATGTGGGACATGATGATCCCCAGAGAGCTTTTCCAACCTCAGTAATTCTGGGATTCTGTTATGTGGGACATGATGATCCCCAGAGAGCTTTTCCAACCTCAGTAATTCTGGGATTCTGTTATGTGGGACATGATGATCCCCAGAGAGCTTTTCCAACCTCAGTAATTCTGGGATTCTGTTATCTGGGACATGACCACATTCCCAGCACATTCCAGCAGGTCCTGGTGAACTGTGCCGACAGGGAATACACAGGATTCATGGATCACATCCCAGCTCCCACTTGGAGCTCCCACCAAGCCCTGTGGCAAATCCGACCGAAAAGGCAAACTCAGTCCTCACTCACCTGGGTTATCCCTCATTCCCACCTGATTCCCAGAGCTGAAAATCCTGGATTTTTTAGGCTGGAAGGGAACTTGAAGCCCATCCAGCTCCAAGCTGCTTCCATGGGTTGGGACACCTTCCACCATCCCAGGCTGCTGGTCCAGCCCCACTCTCCCAGTCCCAGCTCTGTCCCCATCCACATTTCCAAGGAAAAATGGGATCCTATTCCCCTCTGCCTGGATCCCCAGGACAACAACAGCAAAACAAAACAAACCAAGACCAAACCAAGCCGCACAAAGGAAAGAAAAAGCTTTAAAACTCATTAAAAACTCTTTAAAACTTACCCAGATTTCACTGTGTAAATTACAAGGAAAAATCCATCCCAAGAAGCTGGTGACACTTCTCCCATGTTTTAGGGTTTTATTCCCGTTTAAATTAAAACAGGGACAGGAAGTGCTAATGAATCCCGGGGGGAAGGATTTTTATCTCCGTTTCTGCAAGGCCAGCTTGAGTTTTACTGTGTTTCTGCTGCTCTGTAAGTGCTGGGTGGTGTTTTGGTTTTTTTGTATTTTATTTNCACCTTGAAAACGAGGTGTTTTGATGGAGTGAGATGATTAATAAAAAGAAGTGGCAATTAGCTTTCCTCTAGACTTTGTGTTTTGTTGACTGAAGTTAAATGAAGAAAAACCCACTACCTGGTTTGGGCCTCTCTGAATTTTTGTTCAAGTTGGGTTTTGACTCTGATTTATTTTATTTTTTTTTGTTTTATTTTATTTTATTTTAAAATTTAATTTAATTTAATTTAATTTAATTTTATTCCATTTCATTTTAATCCAGTTCATTTCATTTCATTTCATTTCATTTCATTTCATTTCCTTTCATTTCATTTCATTTCATTTCATATTTCTGTTGATTTCTTTCACAGTTGTTACAGGACAGAGGGAAAACAGCCTGGAATCACGTGTTACTCCAAAGAATTGGACATTTCCTTGTGTCTGCAGTGACTGACACTGGAAATCCAGGGATATTTTTATTTCCCCCCCATTTTTTCCTGGTGCAGGCTGGAATTTCCCATCAGAAATGTCATTTTTAAAGCCACCCCCTTTGCTGAAGGACTTTGAAAGGACTGCAGGAGCAGCAAAGCTCTCATGAAAGGAAATCCAAGAGCTGGGAACAAAAGCCACGTGAATTGAACACCCAAATGTATCCAGAGCTTTGTTAGGAACGAGCCAGACCTGGAAACGAGCAGATTTTCGAACATTTAACACTCCAAATCAAGATTCAAAGCCTTGTTCCCAATTAAATGTTTCTCTCCCACCCCAAGAGCGGAGTCAGGGATAATCAGGGGATGCTCCAGAGTGGGAGCACAACATAAACACTTTCCATGATTCCCAGGACACCTGGAAAAGCCTTTCCCAAGCTTTGTGGGAGAAGGTTTAAGGTGGAGATTTTCTGTGCCAGAGCCGGGTTCAGACTGGTCAGAGGGAAGGAGGGGCGAGCCCTGAGACCCCAGCTTTTCATATTGCCAGGATATCCCACCCCTCCCAGCCCTGAATTCCCAGGAAAGCAGCCAGTGGGGCAGATCCAGAGGGTCTGTGGATGCTCCATGGGCTTCTGGAGTACAGGAGCTTTGGAAGAGAAGGAACATTCCCTGCTCACACTTCTCCAAAAACCGGAATTTCAGAGAGGAGCGAGCTTGGTCGGGGGGAGCTTTCCACCTGCGTGACTGGAAAATGCCTTTTTGCTCTTTTTTTTTTAACTTTTAGCCCAGAACTGCTGATCCATCTCAGACGGAAAATCCACCCTCTGGAATATCCTCTCTCCAGCAGCACTCATGGTGGACAACGGCTGCACAACCGCTGATAACCCCTGGGTAGGAGAATTATTCATTCCCATGAGAACAGTGGGAATGGGTGGTTTTCCCTGTAATTCCCCAGCCCTCAATAACTCTGAACTCAGCCACCTCCCAGGGCACAGACATTACAGCAGGTTTCCAAAGTCTGGGATGTTTTTTTTTCCTTGTGTTCCCTTATCTAATCACAGTCGGAATCCACGCAAACAAAATCCCGAGCAAGGAGTTCCTCCGCTCCACCACCTGCGTGTGAGGAGCCACCTCTTGTTTGCTTGGCACCTCTCCTCACATTTTCAGTGCTGTGCCCCCAACTTTTTTTAGGAAAAGCACCAAATCACCAACTCCCTGTGGCCTTCTCCATGATTTCCACAGATTCTTTTCTAGCTTGAAAAGCCCAACTCTTCCCCAAGGTGACAAACCAGGATTGAACCCAACCACCTAAAAACACCCAGGCCTTGACATCCCTGCCGCTCCCGGGCAGAGTTTCCCCGGACAAGGCCGCAGCTCTGTCGGGACAAAGGTTGTGGATCCTCCTGGAGCATTTGGAAGCCGAATGAAAGGTCCCATTGAACGCCCCGGCCCAGACATCCCTGAGCTGTGGCTTTGCGTTGTCTCCGGCGAGCGGCGGCCTCACAAAGGGACCTTGTTCCCCTCTGGTGTCCCCGCCAGCCCGGCAGGTTTGGGGCCATCACCTCCGAACGCTTATCAGGGCTCCGATGGACTGTGACCTCCCGGGAAATCTCCCCCAGGCTGCCCGGGAGAGGCCTCACATGCTCCCCACACACCGGGCCCGACAGGCTCATCCCAGATAAGCGCAGCTTTATGAGGCCCAGACCTTAAATCCCGGTTTATGGCTCCGGGGAACAGGTTAGGAGCTCAGCGACTGTAAGAAATAATCACATCCCTCATCGTGCCCCTGTCTGAGTCAGCAGCCGCTGATAAGGCGATTCCAGTCTCTTTCATCCTCCTTGCTCAGGCTTTTCCTGCTGGATCTGAGCATTCCCAGCCCCTGCCGCAGCCTGCGTACCTGTGATTCAAAAAAATCAGGATTTCTCATTAAAAAAATCGGGATTGCTCACAAAGAACGCCTTGTCTGGGAGCAACTGGACACCAGTAAAGTGTGGAGGACCCCTGCAGCTCCCAGTGCTGTGGGAATGGGAAAACCCGGCCCATCCTGCAATATCCCGGGCTCCCTTATCCCCAGACTCCTGGAGAAGTTTGGAGCCAGCTGTTGGAGCTCCAGGATGACCCAGCCGAGCTGCAGAGGCTCTGTCCCACTTTTCTCCAGGCCTGGCAGCTGTGAAAGGGCTCATTCGGGAGGCGGCGTGGCCGGGATCAACATCACTTAAGCGATAATCTCCTAATCAGAGCTGCTTCTGTCGCAGGAGCGCTCCCATCCCCTCATCCCAGCCTGGCACTTGGCTCTCCCGCAGAGCTTTGCCAAATTATTTTGGCCCCCAGCAGTTTCAGAGGGGTTTTTCTCCCTCACAGCCGGAATTTGCTGTTGGTTCTGGCCGGGGTTTGGATGGCAAAGGGAAAAAAGGTCATTTTGAGCCGAGCCCAGGGACAGCGAGGCTGTCACACATGGCAGGGGAGGGAGAGAGGGGAAAGGAGCTTTAAAAAGAGTCAAAAAAGGGCTTTTTGCATATGGAGGGAAATTTGGAGGCTCCAGGCACTCCTTTTTTTTAATTAAGGTGGGAATGAGGGTGTGGAGAAATCCCTGGAATACATAAAATGGGATGAGGGCAACAACAGGGTAAAGGTAAAACCCCGCAGCTCACGGTGCTGCTTTGTGGGGGCAGAAAGGAATCAATTCCATATCTTTTGGGAGATGGAGCTGGGAAATCAAGGAAGACCCTCCTAGGAAGGAAGAAATGCTTCACTGGAAGAAAAACTTCCTTGGAAGTGTCCAAGGCCAGGTTGGATGGGGCTTGGAACAACCTGGAATAGTAGAAGGTGTCCCTGCCCATGGAATCGTTAAGGTCCCTTCCAACCTGAACCATCCCATGGTTCCATAAAATGGTCCAGGATCTTCCTGACTGCCTTAAACTCTCCCTCCCCCCAAATTCCTCATTTCCCTCTTCTCCCAAACCAGAAACAAACCTGACAATGAAAAAGCTGAAAATTGAATCCAGTTCTGGGAAGGGTTTTGGGAGCTCAGATTCTCACTCCAGTCCTCCATGAGGATTCACTGGATGTTCTCTCAGGCTGGATGAGAAACACGAGGGAATTTTCCTTGTCCTGTCCCACATTTGCAGGGAATTTCTGTTCCCAGAGTGCTGAATGCTGGTGGAGAAAGTCAGAGCAAGGACCAGCAAGGAAATGAGAACTTAAAAAAAAGAAAAAGGAGCTGTTTTTCCTACATTTTGGGTGATTTTGTTGCTGTGGTCAAGGAAAGGAGAGTGGGGATGGAATTTTTCGTCCGTGGAAGGCTGGACACCAAGATGAGGTGGTTCTGTTTGCCCACAGAATTCTGGAATGGTTTGGGATGGAAGGGACCTTATAGATGATCCCATTCCACCCCTTCCACCTCCCACTATCCCAGGCTGCTCCAAGCCCCATCCAACCTGGCCTGGGACACTTCCAGGGATCCAGGGGCAGCCACAACTGCTCCACCCTCACAGCCAGGAATTCCTTCCCAAAATTCCATCTAACCCTGCCCTTTGTCATTTGAGTGAACCAGAGGGACCCAGGAGACAAAGCACAGAAGATTTTTAAAATAAGAAATGGGATTTTCAGCTCCCACTGGAGGAAAATATTCCCCCAGGTGGAAATAAAAAATCCAAAGAGAGGAGAATTTTTTTACTAAACTGCATAAAAATTGTCCATAAAAATTGTCCATAAAAATTGCACCATTCCTGGCCCAAACTGTTTAAATTGATGGTCCCCCCCTTTTATTTTTTTTTGTTTTTGTTTTTTTTACTCTGGATGCTGATTTCCATCAGTGGAAGGATCCAAACATTTGGAAAGGTTCATTTTCAGATGCTGGAGAAACATTTCAACCCCTGCCATCCCCAGGGGTCTCCTTAAAATAGCAACATTACAAAGGCTTCTTTTAGCCCCACATTCCTTCCCGGTTCCTTCAATCCCTGTTCATGGATACAATCCGAGAGGAAACCAAAACAAAAGATGTCCCAATTCCCTCTGCCCTGATAGGGATGCGAGCCTGGGACAGGGAATGGAGTTCTCCAGTGGGAAGAGTTCCAAGGAGGGACCTCACACACTGGAATGCATCATCCCAAATAAAAACAGGACGTGCTGGAGAATTCCCCTCGCCCTCCAAAGGCTCCAGAGAGGGAAAAGCTCCTCTTGGAAGAGAGCACGGAGCGATTTGGGAGGATGGGAGATGACAGAATCCTTTTCCTGGAGCACCTGCTCCAAAGCAGCCTCCAGCAGTGGGGCTGGGGTTGTCTGACCTGGAATGAATCCCATTTTCCAAGGCTGGAAAAGCCTCCAAGTGCAGGGCCGGATTCCCTGCACTCGTCAGGCAGACAGGGACCCTTTGATGTGGGGAAGGAGCTGGAGAGGATGGATTGGGATCACGTGGATGGAGCAGAGCTCACATGGCCCCTCTGGCACTGGCAGTCCCTGGATGTGGTTCCCTGGGATTTCAGGGGATGTTTCCCCCCCATCCCGGTCCTGCATTCCTGCTCTTCCCAAAGGACAGGGAAGGAGGAGCTGGGTGGATCCAAGCGGAATGGATCTGATTCCTCTGGATCTGAGCTAATCCAAAGCAGTGGCAAAAATGCTGAGGCGGGAACTGAACTGTCATTCCCATGGATCCGTCGGAAGGAGGGATGGGAATTGTCCATCCTGCCTTGCTGGGAGTGTTTGGGAAAGGATTCCAGCTGCCTTGGAAAAATCCACCTTTGCAGGGAGCTGCATTTGGAGCTCATCCCTCCACAGAACAGCTCCAGCCCCTGCAATTCCCACCCTCCCAGGGGAAAACAGGCTGGGAAAAACGGATCATTCCCTGGCTGTTGGATCTGGCAGGGAGAGGCCTGTGGATCTAAGGAATCCTGAGGTGGGAGTTTGGATTTTTTGTGGATAAAGGGGATCCAGAACATCTCAGTTTTGGTGTCACGGTCAGATTTCCCTGCTGAGCTTCTCGTGCAAACTGGGAATAATTTCCTTGCGCAGCTCCAGGAGTTCACTGTAATCTCCCTTTAATCATTAAGTGACGTGGGGGAGAAATAAAATAAATAAAAATGTGTATAAATAACAAAATTTAGAGAAATAAACACATATATAAATAATAATAGATAAAAATAATTATATATAACTACTTATATATAGAATATATAAAAATAAAACATCGGTTATATATAAAAATATATATAGTATATTAAAATATAGATAAATGTAATTTATATGTAAAATATATAAAGCATATAAAATATAAAATAATATATATAAATAAAATAATAGTAAATAATAAAATAATAAAATAAACAACAAAATGAATAAATAAACAAACAAACAAATACATAAAATATCATCAGAGGCATCCCTGGATCAGAGCCTGGACATGAGGGACTGGACACAGACGGAGCACAAAAACCTGGATTTGGCCATTCCCAAACCATCTCAGATCCTGCTTTGCTCACATCACCTGGAACATATGGACAAGGCACGTACAAAATACTCATTTTTTATCAATACACACACCTATAAATGAGATTTCCCCCCTGCTTTCCCCTCTCTCCAAGGAAAGATCCAGCAAAGAAGCCACGATGGGGCCGCTGGATCTTTGCAGTGGATTTTTTTCCTTCCTTCCCCGAAGGAATACGGAGCCCTGAGCCCAGATTTTCTGTCCTTAAACACTCCCGCAGCCCCAGGCCCCCCTCGGTGGGCAAAACCCCACAAAAAACCCCAAGAAAGGAGGGAAAACACGCCCAGAGATTCCCAAAGGAGCGCCCTCAACCTTCCCCACCTCTCCCTAGGAAAAACTTTGGAATCCCCGCTGCAAAAGCTGGGAAAGCAGATTTGGGATCAGCCCGTGGATGAGGGGAGTGGGCTGGGGGCTGTGTGGGGTTATTGCTCCTAAATTCCCCCTTCCCTCAGCATCCTGCATCCCAATCCCCTCCTGACCGCAGGGAAGGGCTGGGATGGGCTGGGATGGGCTGGGACAGACCCCGCTTCCCAACCCGCCCGCCACGGGCGGCACCCGCTGGATTCCCGCTGGAAAAGGGGGATTATCCCTGTGGGTCTCCCCCCCAGCCGGGGAGAGGGGAAGGAGGAGGAGGAGGAGGAGGAAAAGGAGGAGGAGGAGGCAGAGATTGCATCAAGAGCAGCGCTTTTTCTTTTTTTTTTTCCCCTTCCCCTCTCTCTCCCTCTCTCACAGGAAGCCCAACTCTACCTTGGCCTTGGAAAGAGCCCCTTTTCATAAAATCAGCTGAAGGCACCTATTCACAGCCATGGGGCTGCGAAAAAAAAAGGAAAAAAAAA
>VZRZ01002376.1:839-11294 GCA_013398175.1 Climacteris rufus | reverse complement strand
GGCGTTTTGTGACCCCTTCTGCTATGGGAAAAGGGGGGAACTGACCCCCAAAAGGCATGTTGTGACCCCTTCTGCTAAGGAAAAAGTGGAGAACTGACCCCCAAAAGGCATTTTGTGACCTGCTAAGGAAAAAGTGGAGAACTGACCCCCAAAAGGCATTTTGTCACCCCTTCTGCTATGGGAAAAGGGGAAAACTGACCCAAAAAGGCATTTTGTCACCTCTTCTGCTATGGGAGAAGTGCAGAACTGACCCCCAAAAGGCATTTTGTCACTTTTTCTGCTGTGGGAAAAGGGGAGAACTGACCCCCAAAAGGCATTTTGTGACCTGCTAAGGAAAANGGCATTTTGTGACCCCTTTTGCTAAGGAAAAAGTGGAGAACTGACCCCAAACGGCATTTTGTGGCCCCTAAAGGGCTTTAATTTGTCATGGCAGTAACATCTCGGTGTGTGAGGGCAGTGCTCTCACCTTGGCACGGCAGAGGTGCTGCATTCCTGGAGAAAAGCAGCACAGCTCCTTCCCCAGGGAGAGTTCTGAGTCCCAGTTCCAGGCTGGGAATTTGGGGTTTCTGGAAGTGCCTGGAGCCCCTGGGCAGATCCTGCTCCGAGGGCAATGTTTGGGTCATTTCCCAGTGAGTCATTTCCTCCCAGAGAAAACCTTCAAATGTTGTAATCTGGGGAAATGTTTGCTGCAGACTTTGCACAACCCCTGAGCCTGGTGAGGTCACAGCATCCCAGAATGGGGTGGGTGGGAAGGGACCTTAAAATCACCAAATCACCTTAAAATCACCAAATCACCTTAAAATCCCGGGCACCCCAGGGTGCTCCAAGCTCCTTCCAACCTGGGACACTTCCAGGGATGGGGCAGCCACAGCTTCTCTGGGAATTCCATCCCAGCCTTCACAACTGTTTCCTAATATCCCATCTAAATCTACACTCTTTTCCCTCTCATTATTTTCTGTTGTTAAATAAAATGTTCAATAATAAATATTTTTTTTTTCCATTTGGCAAAGCCCCTTTGAGCTCCAGCCTCAGCTGCAGGTTCCCTCTGTCTCTCCCCCTCAGCACTGCTTGTGTTGACACTCTGGGCTGGATTTTTTACTGGTGCTGCTGGTGTTTCTCAGCCTTCTCAGGCTTGTTTTTCTTTGTGGCTGCTGAAAACACTGGCCTGGGAAGGCTGATCTGTCTGCAAACGAACTGGAGGCATCAGTGGGTCAAGGTCTCCTGGAAGGAGTTTCTGGAGGGCTCCCCTGGAGCCTCCTCCTCCTTCCCTGAGCCTCTGGATGAATTTTCTGCAGGATCTGGTTCTCCAAAGGCTGGGAAAACAAAGGCTGTGATCCCTGGGGGGTGTGAAGAACAATTTTCCTCCTCTGGGGATTAATTCCTGATGGGACACCCCGAGGTGTGCAGGGCTGGCACTTCTTGCAGAAGTCTCTAGGGACTAAAAACCCTTTTCCATAAAATCCTGGCCTGCCTTTGGAGCTTCCCTGCTGGACACAGAGCTCCTGGAAGCACAGCAGAGCATCAGGGGGAGGCAGGGCAGTGTTGGGTGTGGATGATTTCAGGTTTGGGGTTGGGGATGCAGAACCTCCCACCACCAAACCCCATCTCCAGCAGCTCCAGGAGGATCTGTTCCTCTTGTTTCAGCTCAGGGAGAGGGTTGGGATGCTGGGAACTTGTGGATAACCTGTTTCAGTGGCCCTTTTTCCCCCTTCCATGGGTTATTTGTAAATGTACTGCTCATCTGGCAAGTTGCTTTATCTGAACCCCCTCAAAAAATGGGGTTCAGAGCTGTTTGTGCCTTGTCCAGCTGGCAGGATCTGCCTGGATTCCTGCAGAAATATTTCCTGGTCAGGGCATATTGTGTTCCCTGAGCCTTTGTCAGGCTGGTTCTGTCACACACACAGGTGAAAAGCAGGTTGTGTTCAGAAAAAAAAATAAATAAACCCCTAAACAAAGGCAAGTGAAGTGTGAGGGTGTTTGCAGGGTGTCAGAGCAGCGACCTTCTGCCAGGATCTGCAAAACAGAGAGCTGGCTCCTGCTGGGAAAACAAACAACCCTGGCCTGGAGCTGCTGGGGCAGCAGGAGGGCTGGGACTCTTCCCAAAATGCATCCAGAAATTTAGGGCTCTTCCCAAAGAGCATCCAGAAATTTAGGGCTCTTTCCAGAGAGCATCCACAAGTTCAGAGCTCTTCCAAAGAGCATCCAGACATTCAGGGCTCTTCCCAAAGAGCATCCAGAAATTTAGGGCTCTTCCCAAAGAGCACCCAGAAGTTCAGGGCTCTTCCCAAAATGCATCCAGAAATTTAGGGCTCTTCCCAAAGAGCATCCAGAAATTTAGGGCTCTTCCCAAAGAGCATCCAGAAGTTTAGGGCTCTTTCCAGAGAGCATCCACAAGTTCAGAGCTCTTCCAAAGAGCATCCAGACATTCAGGGCTCTTCCCAAAGAGCATCCAGAAATTTAGGGCTCTTCCCAAGGAGCATCCACAAGTTCAGGGCTCTTCCCTAAGAGCATCCAGACAATTAGGACTCTTCCCAAAAAGCACCCAGACGTTCAGGGCTCTTCCCAAAGAGCACCCAGAAGTTCAGGGCTCTCCCCAAAGAGCAGAGAGCTGGCTGAACCTGAGCCTGGCACTTGTGCTGTTTATTTTTTATGCCCAGGCTGCAACCAGGACAACCAGGGTGCTGTGGCTGGCCCTGCACTGCTGCCTTATGCAACGGGGATTAATGGAAGGAGGGGAAGCATTTCTTGGCTGCTTATCAGGGGTGAGGCTGCAGGAGCAGCTTGGTGGCTCCAGATAGGGGAGAGGAGCTGGGGGCACTGCCCAGCTCGGGGCAGATCCTCCTCAGCCCCTGATAAACTTCAGCCCTGGGCCTCTGCCTTGGCAGCAGCCACCCAGGAGAGGCTGCCTGGGGTTCTTCCTTGGGCTGTTTGTCCTGTTAAATTCAGGGTTTGGTTCTTCCTTGGGCTGTTTGTCCTGTTAAATTCAGGGTTTGGTTGTTTCTTGGGCTGTTTGTCCTGCTTTTGGTTATTCCTTGGGCTGTTTGTCCTGTTAAATTCAGGGTTTGGTTCTTCCTTGGGCTGTTTGTCCTGTTAAATTCAGGGTTTGGTTGCTTCTTGGGCTGTTTGTCCTGATTTTGGTTATTTCTTGGGCTGTTTGTGCTGTTAAATCCAGGTTGTGGTTATTCCTTGGGCTATTTTTCCTGCTTTTGGTTATTCCTCAGTTTGTTTGTCCTCTTTAGTCCAGGCTTTGATTATCCCTTGTGCTTTAGTTCTGTTCACTCCTGGCTTTGGTTATTCCTTGGGCTTTAGTTCTGTTCAGTCCTGGCTTTGATTATCCCTTGTGCTTTGGTTCTGTTCACTCCTGGTTTTGGGTTATTCCTTGGGCTGTTTGTCCTGATTTTTGTTATTCCTTGGGCTGCTGCTCCTGTTCCATTCAGGTTTTGGTTGATCCTTGGCTTGTTTGACCTGTTCAGCCCTGATTTTGGTTATTCCTTCAGCTGTTTATCCTGATTTTGGTTATTCCTTCAGCTGTTTATCCTGATTTTGGTTATTCCTTCAGCTGTTTATCCTGATTTTGGTTGTTCCTTCAGCTGTTTGTCCTGTTGAGCCCAGGTTTTGGTCACTCCTTGGGCTGTTAATCCTGGTTTTATCTGCTCCCTGGGCTGTTAGTCCTGTTTTAGCCACAGGTGATGGATGTGTGATGCAAACTGCAGCCTGTGTGGGCTCCTCTGGGGCATGGGGTGAGTTTTGAACCCCTTCAGAGTGGCTCAGCTCAACCCAAACAAAAATAAATTGCTATTTATCCTCCTCATGGGAGAGCCCTACCCACGTTGCATCCCTTTTCCATGAAAACCTGCCCAGCTGACCAAGCTGGGACAACAGGGAGCGTGGAATTTGATTTTCCTGGGTGCTGTGTGTGGCCCTGACAGCTCCAGGAGGTTCTGTTCCATCATGGGAGCTGCTGGGGTGAAAGTGGATCATCAAAAAGGGTGGAAATCCTCAGCTTTTCTTCCCAAAAACACATTGGTCCTGCCCAGAAACGTCACCAGGGCATCCCAGGGACACACTGGGGTGAGACTGGGATTTTCTCCAGAGCATCCATGGGGATAGGAAGGTGCAGAGACTCCTGAGGGGCTGGCAGAGCTGGCTGAGAGCTGCATTTAAAACCTGCTTTGGAATTCCCAGAGCATTCAGTGCACTGCTGCCTACCCAGGAGGGTTTTCCTGAGCCTTTGGCTTTGTTTCCAGCCCTCTCCAGAGGGCACAGGGAACGTGGAGCTTTGCTCCAGGCTGCCAAATTCCCTGCTGGAGGGTGATGCCTTTCACGAGTGCCAGCTGATGCTGAAGCCTGAACTTCCAGCCAAGTCTTTTGCAAGGAGTTCTGTCTGATTTTTAGGGGTTTTTTTAGAGTATTTACTACAAATTCTCTACTTTGTTTGGCTTAGATTTGGGTAAACCCAGCTTGGTTTTGTGATTTTGGGTGAAATTCGTGAATGGAGATCTCACCTCCTCCTTGGGCTCACAGAGTGGGGGTCAAAGTGGTTTTTGGGTTCCTGCTGAGGGGTTTGGGGACTTGAAGGTTCAAACCTCAAGGGTTTTATGGATTTAATTTTGCCTGAGAGGTGAGGTGCAGTGTGGCCTCCTGGCTAATTAGGGAAGGGCTTGATGAGCTGGAAGGGACCTTGCTGAGGATCCTGCAGCTCTTGAGCTTCCCCTTGGAAAAACACAAATTCCACAGGTTGCTCAGCCCTTTCCCATGGCTGAGCCTTCCCAGTGTTTGTGCTCCAAGGCTGCTCCCAGGTCCCTCTGAGCTGGTTTGGGTGTGATGGGCTGGAATCCCAGAATCCCAGGATCCCTGGGGTTGGAAAAGCCTGGCAAGGCCGCTGTGCCCAATCCCCACCTTGTCCCCAGCCCCAGTGCCACATCCAGGTGTTCCTTGGGCACCTCCAGGCCCTGTCCCATGTGGCAGCCAGGAAAGATTTGTGGACATTTTGCTGCTCAGGGATTCCCTGGCTTTTTCTGGGCTGGCTGTGGGGGTTTGTGCTGGTTGGGGTCCTGCAAACACCCTGTACACGTTGTTCTTGTCCCCTCCAGGGCTCTGAGCCCTGCTGTGTGATGGCCTCAGCCTGCAGAGCCCTGGAATTAGCTCAGAGTCATTTTCCTGAGGGGAAAGTTGTGTAATGAAGCAGTGGCAGTGAATTTAATGGGAGCTTTGGGTGCCAGGAGCTCAGCTGCCTTAAAATCTGTGGGAGGGAACAAAACCTGAGGGGCAAAACCACAAGAGGAACCCCCTGGTGGGTGTAGAGCACGGGGAGCTGGGGGGACACAGGGACAAGGAACCCCAGGGTGGTGTGGGATGGTGGCTCTGCCTTTTCCCCTTTTCCCAGTTTGCCCTTCTAGGAACTGCCCAGTGTCCTGAGCTGCTGAGCAACTGCAGGAGGGACAAGCTGGGGCACATCAAGGTGTTGAAAGCAGCAGGCAATTACAGCCCTCACTGCATTTCTTCACCCAGCAGCTTCATCCCTTGGGCTTTCCATGGATAAACCAGAGCAGAGGTGACTCTTCCCTGCTGGGTGTGGCAATGGGAGAGTGGACCAGCAGGCTAAATAAAAAAATAGGAGAAATGGGGGCATCCAGGGGGTGAATGGAGCCCTCAGCAATCTTGTGGCTGGCGGAACAGTGGGATTCCTGCAGTTCAGCTGGGTAACCAAGGCCTTCCCTGGTGTGCTTTGTTGCAGACACGGATGCAGAGCCTGCAGCCAGACCCCAAGGCCCAGTACAGGAGTGTGTACGAAGCTCTGAAGAAGATGATCCTCACTGAGGGGCTCTGGAGGCCTCTGCGGGGCATCAACGTCACCATGCTGGGGGCTGGCCCTGCCCACGCCATGTACTTCGCCTGCTATGAGAAAATGAAAATGTCTCTCAGTGATGTTCTGCAGCAGGGAGGAAACAGCCACTTGGCCAATGGTATTTTGAGGGGTTTTCACCCAAAAAAACCTCCCATTTGTGGTTATCAGCCTGTCCCTTGCTTGCTTCTCACTCAGCTTGGTTCCCTCCCAATCTAAATTCCTACTCTGCTCTTTAATCTTGAATTATTCAGGCATAAATCACCAACACAGTGGGCAAAAGGTGTCCACATGCAGCTTTCTGTATTACCACAGAATCCTTAAAATTGGGAAAGACCTTCAGAATCATGAAATCAACCTCTGAAGGTATCACCTACAGGTGTAACCTAATGTTGGAGGCACCACCTCAGCCTGGAGGTTTGAGGTTCATCCCTGGGAGCATGAAGTGAACTCCATCCTCTGTGTGCTTGAGCACTGAACAGGAATAGTTTGCTTTTAAGCCCAGCAGGAGCAGCAGAAACCCTGGAATTGAGCAGCCAGGGCTTTACAAAAGGGTTTTTCAGGAGATATTGATGTGATGTGTTGGTGGGAATCTGCCATGGGGCCACTGAACCCAGTTAAGGGAGTAAAATTCCTTTTTCTTGCTGCTCTGTGCTGGGAACATGCTCCTGTGCTTGCCCTTCATGTAGCTACAGGCCTGTGGTGCCAGCAGGAAACCTGGAGCTCTGGGTTAATGAGAAATGACCAAAAGTCATTTGGGCAAGAGGGAATTGGAGGTGGGAACCAACATCAAAGGGGAAGGTGTGGCTGGGGAGGCTCATCCCAGAGCCAAGTGCAGGATGGTTCGTGGCTGCCTGCATTTGGCACAATCTGGGCAGTGGGTGTTGGAAACCAGGCTGAGTAAAAGGCTGAAAATCCCTAATTATGGCTGTGCTGAGGGGATGGTAAACATTGCTCATGGCTCAGGGTGTCTTGTATGGACAAAACCTTGGGAGTTGTTGTTGGGAAGAGCAAAGCTGGGGGGGCTGGGAGTGGATCCTGCTTTTTCTCAGGCTGCTCTGGGTGGCTTTCCTGCCCTGGGAATGGTTGCTGTGGTCCCTGGTGGAATCCCCCATGGGATAAGCCCTGCCCTGTGAGCCTGGCTTTGTTTTCTCCAGGCTGCCCTTGCCTTGCAGCATAGCTGGGAGTGGATCCTGCTTTTTCAGGCTGCTCTGGGTGGCTTTCCTGCCCTGGGAATGGTTGCTGTGGTCCCTGGTGGAATCCCCCATGGGATAAGCCCTGCCCAGTGAGCCTGGCTGTTTTCTCCAGGCTGCCCTTGCCTTGCAGCATAGCTGGGAGTGGATCCCGCTTTCTCAGGCTGCTCTGGGTGGGTTTGCAGCCCTGGGTGGTGGTCCCTGGTGGAATCCTCCATGGGATAAGCCCTGCCCAGTGAGCCTGGCTGTTTTCTCCAGGCTGCCCTTGCCTTGCAGGCATAGCTGGCAGCGTGGCCACGCTGCTCCACGACGCTGTGATGA
Organism: Climacteris rufus; assembly: GCA_013398175.1. NCBI lineage: Eukaryota > Metazoa > Chordata > Aves > Passeriformes > Climacteridae > Climacteris > Climacteris rufus. The sequence continues at coordinate 3,935 of VZRZ01002376.1, read as the reverse complement.
ATCCTGCTGAAGGTAATTCTGGGCTTCTGGGAAGTGCTGCTCCCCTCAGGACACCCAGTGCCTCCAATCCAGGGATAAATCCCCCCCTGGATCTTCTCCCTCCCTCCCAAGGGGCTGCACAGCCTCTCTGTGGTGTTTGGGACTTGCCAGGGCGGTGTCACCTTTGCTGTCACCACTCTGCTGCTGCTCCTGGTTTTCCTGAAGCTTTGGACCAACCAAGCTGTGTTGGACAAACACCCTGAGGGACTGGAGCTTCCTGGGGAGAGGGAGAGCTCAGAAAATGAGGATTGACAGCAAAATGCAGCCCAAGTGGCCGTGCTGGGACCTGCCAGCTCCTCAGGGTCCCTGGGTGCTGCTGCTGAGTGGGCCCAGGGGCAGGAATCCCTGAAGGGAGAAACTTGTAGTGCATCAAATCCTTTTAATTATACCCTGACTAATTAATGAAGTGGAATCACCGCAGTCAGTGGGACTGGAGGGGTGTGTGGCACTCCCCAGGTGGTGCACAGGTGTTAATTCACTTTTCTCCCCTCATTCCTGCTGTGTCCTGTTTGTGCATCCCCCACTGAGGGTCCTTGTCGAGGAGGACCCATTAAGTCTGGCTGAATGACTAAGGAGTCATTAATTAAGCCTGAGCAGAGTTCATTAGAACTAAGGGGTCACTCACTGAGCTTGAGGAGAGGAATCCACTAAAACTAAGGGGTCATAAATTCAGTTTTGGGAGAGGAAGTCACTAGAACTAAGAAATTAAGTCTTAGGAGAGGAATTCACTAGAACTAGAGGGTCATTAATTGAGCTTTAGGAGAGAAATTCACTAGAAGTAAGGGGTCATAAATTGAGTTTTAGGAGAGGAACTCACTAGAAGTAAGGGGTCATAAATTAAGTTTTAGGAGAGGAACTCACTAGAAGTAAGGGGCCATAAGTTTTAGGAGAGGAATTCACTTAAACTAAGGGGTCATAAATTAAGTTTTAGGAGAGGAATTCATTAGACCTAAAGAGTCACTAATTAAGCTGGGGGAGGGGAGCTGTGGCAGTGAGAGCTCTGAGCTGTGCTGAGTTTGGGGGGATGGATTTGGGCCTGGGGCTGTCATGGGTGCTCACACAGGCACTGTCACTCAGGATCCCCCTGTCCCCTCCCTGTGCTGAGTTTGGGGGGCTCTGGGCAGTGTGGGGAGGGGATGGATTTGGCTGGGGCAGGACTTGGGGCTGTCATGGGTGCTCACACAGACACTGTCACTCAGAACCCCCCTGTCCCCTCGCTGTGCTGAGTTTGGGGGGATGGATTTGGGCCTGGGGCTGTCATGGGTGCTCACACAGACACTGTCACTCAGAATCACCCCTGTCCCTTTTCTGTGCTGAGTTTGGGGGGCACTGGGCAGTGTGGGGAGGGGATGGATTTGGCTGGGGAGGGGATGGATTTGGCTGGGGCAGGACCTGGGTCTGTCTAAGGTGCTCACACAGACACTGTCACTCAGAACCCCCCTGTCCCCTCGCTGGGCTGAGTTTGGGGGGATGGATTTGGGCCTGGGGCTGTCATGGGTGCTGACACAGACACTGTCACTCAGAACCCCCCTGTCCCCTCGCTGGGCTGAGTTTGGGGGGATGGATTTGGGCCTGGGGCTGTCATGGGTGCTGACACAGACACTGTCACTCAGAACCCCCCTGTCCCCTCGCTGGGCTGAGTTTGGGGGGATGGATTTGGGCCTGGGGCTGTCATGGGTGCTGACACAGACACTGTCACTCAGAACCCCCCTGTCCCCTCGCTGGGCTGAGTTTGGGGGGATGGATTTGGGCCTGGGGCTGTCATGGGTGCTGACACAGACACTGTCACTCAGAACCCCCCTGTCCCCTCGCTGGGCTGAGTTTGGGGGGATGGATTTGGGCCTGGGGCTGTCATGGGTGCTGACACAGACACTGTCACTCAGAACCCCCCTGTCCCCTCGCTGGGCTGAGTTTGGGGGGATGGATTTGGGCCTGGGGCTGTCATGGGTGCTGACACAGACACTGTCACTCAGAACCCCCCTGTCCCCTCGCTGGGCTGAGTTTGGGGGGATGGATTTGGGCCTGGGGCTGTCATGGGTGCTGACACAGACACTGTGACTCAGAACCCCCCCTGTCCCCTCCCCTGTCCCCTCAGTGGTGAAGCAGCGGCTGCAGATGTTCAACTCGCCGCACACGTCGGTGCTGGGCTGCGTGCGCGCGGTGCGCAGGACGGAGGGCTGGGGGGCCTTCTACCGCAGCTACAGCACCCAGCTGACCATGAACGTGCCCTTCCAGGCCATCCACTTCGTCACCTACGAGCTGCTGCAGGAGCAGCTGAACCCCCGGCGCCAGTACCAGCCCCGCTCGCACATCCTGGCCGGCGCCGTGGCCGGGGCCGTGGCCGCCGCCGCCACCACGCCCCTGGACGTCTGTAAAACGCTGCTGAACACGCAGGAGAACACGGCCCTGAGCTCCCTCAACGTCAGGGGGCACCTGGTGGGCATGGGCAACGCTTTCAGGACCGTCTATCGGCTCCAGGGGCTGCCAGGGTTCTTCAAGGGGGTGCAGGCTCGGGTCATCTACCAGATGCCCTCCACGGCCATCGCCTGGTCCGTCTACGAGTTCTTCAAGTATTTCCTCACCAAGCACAAGCTGGAGAAGAGAACGTCCTTGTGAGAAGGGAGGAGGGATCCCCAGTGGAAGAGAGTATCCTTGTGGAAAGGGGGATCCCCAGTGGAAGAGAATATCCTTGTGGAAAGGGGGATCCCCAGTGGAAGAGAGTATCCTTGTGGAAAGGGGGATCCCCGCTGGAGGAAAAAAAAATGCTCATGGAAAGGGGGATCCCTATTGGAAAACAGAATATCCTTGTGGAAAGGGGGATCCCTATTGGAAAACAGAATATTCTTGTGGAAAGGGGGATCCCTGCTGGAGGAAAAAAAATCCTTGTGGAAAGGGGGATCCCCGTTGGAAAACAGAATATTCTTGTGGAAAGGGGGATGCTCACTGGAAAAACAGAATATTCCTGTGGAAAGGGGCATCCCCACTGGAAAAACAGAACATCCTTGTGGAAAGGGGGATTCCCGTTGGAAAACAGAATATCCTTGTGGAAAGGGGGAT
>VZRZ01002374.1:1013-58282 GCA_013398175.1 Climacteris rufus | reverse complement strand
ACCCCCCTCAAACTACCACAAAGACTTAGGGAGGTGAGGGGAGAGGAAATATCAAAACTTACTCACCTCCCAAGAGTGCATTTTATTTCTCAAAATGGCACAAGTCAGGTGCTCTGTCTGTGTAAACTATCACAGGTAAACATCTGTCTCATGCATGAATATTGGCTTGCTGGTGAATGTGGCAGAACAAATAAAATGTCCCCAAACTCTGAAGTGGTTATTTACAACACTCATTGAACTATAAGTTAATCCCTAAGACAAGGGTGTCGTGAATGTAGTGAACAGCTGGTGCTTATAGTATTTACTAAAGAACTCCAGAATAACATATTCTGTCAAGAGCAATCTGATATACACACATACATAGAGAGGGGTTCATTTATGTGTCAGGTTACAAGACAGACAACCACCCAGAGAGCAATGCTTACCTATCAGTCGCCTTAAAGCTGTCAGTGAATAAACTCTTTGTGGTGGAAATTTAAAAGAACGGCTGTGGAAGAGCTCTGGATTATTAAGGGCTTGGAACCTAAACAGATCTCACTAAATCAGGAGCTTTAATAAACTAGGCACAAAATGTGTAGGAAGCAGTCTGCTCGGCTCTCCAAGGTGCTATGGGCAGAAGCTTGATGTGCTTTTCGGACCTAATGCTCTAAGCCAGAAAGCTGAAAAGACTTCCCTTCCAGGCATACAGAGGGGCCTGACACATTGTTCTCCTCCACTCTGGTTGTGAACTACGTACCTGGCAGCCTGGCTAACACAAGGTGCCACAATGGTATCAGCAGGCAAGGCTGAACCCTCAGGTCAACCCCTGTGTACAACATCATGGTGTCCTGCGTTGAAAGAGTCTTTGTAAAGATGTGTTTCCATTCACACAGTTATGTCAGCTTTAGAAAATGCTTGCCTGGATTTGCCTCCTCAAAACTGACTGAACAAATTGCACCTGGGTAGCTCAGAGATACCTGTTCTGTAAGATGCAGTCAGACTGTGATTAGTACATTTTAGTCCTTGTAACAAGCTTGATGCTATTTTCCAGTGTTCACAGTACACATTATTAATTCTTCACAGTGGTTATAACTTCCTCTTGCAAGGAAATAATGGATATGCAGTCACTCTCCTCACTTCTGTCAACTCCCATATAGTACATGGCCCAGGAAAAGAAAGTGTCCCTAAGACACAGAATTGGTAAAGCCAAGATACACTGCCAAAATGCTGCGTTTGGAGCTGGCAGGCCAGTTCTTCCTGTCTGCCTTCAGCTTGTTACTGCAGATCTGGGACCTGAGAGGGCAGGTATTTCAGTGCCCGTCTGACGCTGAACAACGTGGCCACAACACGTCATACCCTGACCCTGCCATGAGGAAGACTGCCTGAAGCAGTCTGTTGAATAGCCTGAGATGGAAGAGGGCTTAAAAACACGAACCCATGGATCTCAGGATAGCAGAGGTGCCCAGCTCCAAATACATTACTTTGATGTATGCAGGTCAGAGAATGGTACTAGGAACTCCACCAAAGCCAGTACCATGAAGAAGCAATGAAAGAATTTAGTGATGGAAGCATTTCTGTTGTTTACTGATAAAGCTCTTGAGCCAATACTGACACACTTTTTCATGAAAATATAACTCTTTTAGTTAGGAGGGATCCTCCCTGACCACTGAGAGGTGGGCCTGGATAGGTCTGCCCTGCTAGTTCACCTCTCCACACACAAGGGAGAGTGATTTGGGTAAATCCAGACAAGGCATGGTAAACACAGCAAGCTGGATGAAAATTCTCACAGTTAGAGTCAGCTAATTATTGAAGAACTTACCCCACACTTCCTGTCCAGGGAGTAGAAACTAGACTGTGCTTTTATATTCTTGTTACTAGATTCATATGCTCTGGATAAGGTGCAACTGTTGCCTGAATAGGGGCTGTATGCTTTTACATGTTAGGGATATCCCCTTCCACTTGTACTCAGCTGTGTCATGGGGCAGGACACTTCAAATAAGCTAGAATATAATAGACTGCCTTGTTCTTGCACAGCTGGTTCGTCACATCTTGTACACAGGCCAGAGAAGCCAGAGCAAAATCAACATTACACTGGACTGGTTTTCTGTGCTGGGACACGATAACAAGAGGTCAGTTCTAACAGAGAGGGGTGATACTCTGCTCTCCATTTATGTTTTCTGCAAAAACATTATTTTAAAAGCCCCACCCTGTACTCAATAGAATGGTTTGGGAAGACAGAGTGGTTTGATTTCTTGCTAAAACCCATCTAGGCAGTCTGAGCACTAATGCTCTTGGTTTTTGTAAATGAAGCTCCGGGGAATGAGAAAGATGTTCTCAGAGAACAAGCTTCAGACTAATTTCTCTTCTACAGCCAAGGCTGAGTGACTGAAAGGCTCATTTTCCAGTTCAGATGTGTTCAATCCCTAGTGAGCAATTGTGGCTCTAAGTAAATCAAAAGGCTTATTATTAGTAGATTAAGTAAAAGCAGAACTCTGTAGCCTGTGATATAATATCACAAATTATGTAATTTTTAAGAATTAAAAATTCTTTATTCTTTAGCTGACAGCAAAAACTTCTTTATCTGTCTTAATAGGAGACAATTAAAACAACTCTCTCCCATTGCAGAAAATAACCCACTCAGACAGAAGAAATGAAACCATTTACAGGTTCTTTAATAATATTTAATGCTTAAATAGTGTATAATAGTGCTGTGGTAGAAGCAGCTTTGCTGGGCAGGGCCTGGGGATCCTGGTGGACAGCCAGTTGATCATGAGCCTGCAATGCATCTGATGTATGAGGAGAGACTGAAAGAACTGGGACTGCTTAGTCTGGAGAAGAGGAGGCTCAGGGGGAATCTTATCAATGAGTATAAATACCTGATGTGAGGAGTAAAGAAGACAGAGCTGAGCTCTTAGTGCATTCACTGAAGGAACAAGAGACAAGGAGCACAAACTGAAATACAGGAGGTTCTGTCTGAACACAGCAAAATATAATTTTACTATAAGGGTGGTTGAACATTGGATCAAGTTCCCCAGAGAGGGTGTGGATTCATGTAGAGATTCAAAACCCAACTGAACACAACCCTGGGCCACCTTCTCTAGCTGAACCTGCTTAAGCTTGGGATTTGAACTAGCTGGTCTCAAGATGTCCCTTCAAAACTCAATGGTTTTGTGATTCTGTGATTTCTTTTGTAGGAAAGATTTTTTGTGTGTGCATGGAGATATCTGTATAGGTCCAGGATCTAAGTAATGTCATATCACTTTTATTATTAGCTCAGGAAGAATATAACAAGAGTATCATTAAGAGCTAAAAGCCTTTACTGGCTGGTTTTTTTTTTTTGTTTGTTTGTCTGGTTTTTTTTTGTTTGTTTTTTGTTTGTTTGTTTGTTTGTTTGTTTTTTTAAAGTATTGGTTATTCCTTTCCTTTAATACTTGGAAAGTTACCCTGCAGGAAACTGTCTGTCATAGCTTGGCTTGTCCACATTGTCAAGTGGGTCTAAAGTAACACTGCTGTGAACTACATGTTTTTGGAATGAGGGAGAATATTTCATAAAGAGAGAGTCCAGCAGAATGACATTACTTTTATCAGTCCCATATCCTTTAGTCTCTTAAAGGATTTAGAAGGATTTAGAGTCCAATACTGCAGCTTGAAGCATGCACTGGAAAGGAAGCAGGCAACTTAAAATAAATTGAGATGAAATAATGAGAGGCATATCTCTTGCATTTGGTTTTCTCAGATCCTTCGCTTAACAAGAAGCATATAAATACCATTTAGACAAGCTTTTATTGTAAAAAAGTAACTTTTCTTCTTGATGTTTCTGTACCCTGTTACTTACACCACCAGTTAAATCTGGTTTCTCTTGATTAACTCCAGAACATGTGGATAGAGCCTTCTCCTCTAACAACTGTAAGAGCTTTACTTTAGAGAGTGTTGAAACAAACACATGTTTATTGCGAAGATAAGATTCAGACTAGGTAGAATGGATTATGTCCAGTGATACAGTGTAGCCTGATATGAACAAACTGACAAATGCTGCAATAGGACACAAGCACAATCAAGAAATCTTTCAATACTTTGATTAGAAATATTTTTCTTGTCCTCAAATAATACAACTCTATCTTACCTATAAATCATGAGGCCTGAAAAGAAAGAACTTATTAGGTAACTTGTGAACATTATGCAAAATATCTACTAACAAGTGTAATCAGATATCTGGGGACATTTGGACCCCAGATAATAATAAAGATAATAATAATTATTTTCTGGACCCCCGAAAATAATCATAATAAAGTCAGGTGAGCACTTAACTGTCTTTAAAATGGGAAAATATTTGTTTTATCTCTGAAATCATCAGATTCAATAGTTTAATTAGAACCTATAAGCACAATCAAACCATTATGAAGCCTTGCCATGCTTCTGTTTCATCGTTCATCTTCTCCTTTCAGCTCAGGTACCACAGAGTTTTCACCACACTGCTGCAATCAATATGTTGATGAGGATAAATAAATGATAGGGTGTAACAATAATCTGCAGTCCCAGTCCTTACAATGCTTTTAAGCTTATTGAATTTCATTACAACAGGTTTTAATTTCAGGTGGCAGTACTTTCAGAATGAATGGCAAATATTTTGACTCAATAATTTCAAAGAAAATATTCTGTTAACATAGCAAATCAATGCAAGAATTTCATTCATTCCTGGTACTAGAGGGTAGATAAATTGAACTTTGGCTATTTCAAAGTTTGTTTCCCAAATAGGGAGAGAGACAGCAACACGATCAACCTCCCTTGCTTCTAAAGTTGCAATAGGGCTCATTAGGAAACCAAAGATAATTATTTGGGTACTCAGTGATTTTTGTAAGGTTTTCTAAGATCACATGTTCATGTCAATAAGCTTTTTTTTTTTGAGATTTTGGGCAGGGCACTCATATTGGCTCTGTAAGGCTGTATTTCTTCAGAAGAACTTGATTAAATTGTTTTTCTTCACTCGAAGTGCACCACTACAATGGGTCTTTCAACACCTGCAGGTAGTTAATGATGCATCCAGAACACTGGGCTCCTCAGAGGCATCATTACCTATCATGATACATCACTCCAGGGTCTGACCAATCAAACTGCTTTATCTTCTGTCTTTCAGATCACAAATTTCATTAGGTTAATTTACATAAAAACATGTTAAATGGCATCAAGTTTTCTGTGTTTAATAAAATAAAATAAACTGTGATCCCCAACTTTAATTTTTATAACAAAGGCCATTTGGGAACCATCTGCTTCAAATATGTCCCTATCACAAGCATAATACTTGCAAACACAGCTCTGAGGAAGTGGTTTCACACGTGCCATTATTAGCTGAAAGTGCAATTACTTGACTGACTTTCTCTGGAAATCATAAAAAAAATGGAGTCAAGCATTGTTCCTGGAAACCTCCTGGCTGTGAATTGACCTCATTAAATCTGCCTGTTATCTTATTGCCTTGTAGATTTGTTTTGAACCATGCTGGCTGCCTTAAAGACATTTTGTTGTAACTTACTGATATACTTGTTGCTACAGCAGTGATTTCATTAATTTGTCCTCTAAGCAAAGACTGTTATTTGTGGAGAAAAACATAAGGCCATGGTAAATTCACTATCTATCATAATGGAGAAGTCCTATTTCTTTCATGTGTATCAGTATGTTTCCAGTAGAGTGCATGAGATAATTTTGAGCATACAGGTTTCATTTGTTCTCAAATCGTGTTCTTCCCCTGTCTCCTTGCACCTGGTATTCCATGAGTGAGTGAGACACTGGGGATCTTCTCATACAGATTTTACATATATTGCTTCCAATGTCATTCCTCTGGGTCTCATCCAACCTTTGTGAAATCAGTGATATCACCTGGATATGAGCTGGGGCAGAATTTGTCCCAGTGTGTGTAAAAGGTTATGAAGCATTTTACAGTCCTTTTTCCCAAGTACTGCTACACTAAAAATCAATTGGGTTGCCTTCTGTAACCATGTGAATTACTGACTGAAAACTAATGACAGACACTGAAATCAAGGAAACATTAAAAATTCATCACTCACTTCTAACCTTTTTTTTCCCCATTACGCGGAGTGCAGCAAGACCTTGTGCAAGAATATAATAGAAATGTTATTCCTTAGCTCTCCTCTTTGTTTCTGTTGACCTCTAATGTGGTCACCACACTCGAATGAAAAACAGAAGATATTTATAGTAAACAGAAATATACGTCTGTTTGGGCATTTGATACAGGAATGTTGGTTCATCATATAAAATTAGAGTTATTACAACATCTTCATTGTCAGTGTTTAGGAGACCATGAAGTCCTGCTTTATTGTCATTATTTAAGGAATGAAAGACAAAAATTATTTCATGTCTTACTGGAAGCAAGATAAAAGAACTACTGCTTAGTTTGTAAAGAAGGCCTTTCCTGATATTTCTATCTAAATGCAGATTTCCAGTTTTCATTTTGTATGATCTATGTAAGAAATCCCTCAAGACAAAGATGCTGAAAAGAAATGAATATTTAAATTGAAAAGTTTTTTTCTAGAAGGAAGACAAATTTCTCAAGTAAGTTCTGCATCACTTTAGCAATGAGTTGAGCTTTCTTTGTCTCCGTGAAGCACTGAAAATGTGCAAAAGATGAAACGGGGGCAAGCCTAGGATTGTGTTTGAAATGTGATTTTTCATTCTTGTTTTGTCTACTTCTGCAAGCACAAAAACAGAGAACTCCTGCCAGCATTTAAACAAGACAGACTCATTTTCCCTGCGTTTAGTATCTCTTCCAGTTATGGGATAGCTAGTATTAGTAACTCTGTCTAAATTGCTCTCCATTTATGTAAAGATTTGGAGAGCAGTTTTACTTTTCTACAAGAGAAAAAAATTGAAGCCACTTGTAGGGAACTCAAGCAGGAAGAACAAGTTTCCAATATAGTGGACTTAACACAGTGTTCAGGGTGTCCAGAATTTTGTTTTAATACTTTGTTGAAAGGCGGCTTCTTCCAAGGAAAAAAACAAAACAAACCCACTAACTAAGCAGAGAAATATTTTGTTTTGTTGATTGGTGGGTTGACCCTGGCTGGCCACCCTGCGCCCACTAAAGTCACTCTCTCCTTTTGTCCTCAGCTGGACAGGGGAGAGAAAATGTAATGAAAGGCTTGTGGGTCAAGATAAGGACAGGCAGAGATCACTCACCATCAGTTACTCAGTTACATCATTCAGTTGCCATCATAGGTGAAGCAGACTTGACTTGGAGAAATTAGTTTACTTTATTACCAATTATATCAGACTAGGGTAATGAGAGATAAATGCAAATCTTAAAATCTCCAACCACTTACCACTCCCTTCTTCCCAGGCCCAACTTCACTCTCAATTTCTCTCCCACTTCTGCCTGAGTGGTGCAGGGGAATAGGTGCAGTCATTTCAGCACACATTGCTGCTGCTCGTTCCTCCTCAGGGACAGAACACCTCACACTCTTCCTCTGCTCCAGTGGGGGGTTCCTCCCGTGGCAGATTGTCCTCCACTAATTTATTCAGTGTGAGTCCTTCCCACAGTCTGCAGTTCTTCACAAACTGCTCCATCGTGGGTCCCTTCACAAGGTGCTGTCCTTCAAGCACAGGCTGCTCCCGGGTGGGTCCCGTGGGGCCACAAATCCTACCAGTAACCCTGTGTCAGTATGAGCTCTTCTCTCCATGGAGCCATGGGTCCTGCCAGGAGCCTGCTCCAGCACAGGTTTCCCATGTGATCACAGCCTCCTTTGGGCATCCACCTGGTTTAGTGTGGGCTCCTTCAGGGGCTGCAGGTGGACTTCTGCTCCTCCACGGACCTCCATGGGCTGCAGGGACACAGCTGCCTCACCATGGGCTGCAGCAGCTTCTCTGCTCTTGTGCCTGGAGCACCTTTGCCCCTCCTTCTTCAGTGACCTTGGTGTCTGCAGCGCTGTTTCTCCCACATAGTCTCACTCTCCTGTGGCTGCAATTTTTTCTGCAAAGTAACTTTTTTCTCCTTCTTAAATCTGTTATCCCAGTGGTGCTACCACTGTTGCTGATGGGCTCGGCCTTGGCCAGTGTTGGGTCCATCCTGGAGCTGGCTGGCCTTGGCTCTGTGGGACATGGGGGAAGGTTCTGGCAGCTGCTCACAGGAGCCACCCCTGTAGACCCCTTTTACCAAAACCTTGCCATGCAAACCCAACACAAGCACAAAGACTTAAAAAGAGATTGACAGTGTTCTGAGAAGGACTTAAGACTTAATAATAACACTACAAACATTTCTATGCTATTTTATGATTTCAAGCAATGGTGTTGTAAAATAATTGCAGCCCCACTGAAGAGCTGTTCAGTTGACTTTTGTGTGGTGCCAAGGCCTGGGATCTAGACAGGATCTGAGACAGATTCCATTGAAAAAGTCAAGAGCATCTCCACATCCTAGCATAATGTTACTGCGGAGGCAGGGACCATTGTAAAGCAGGTGTGGTTATGGGAAAATGAAAGTACCCCATAAGTTCTGCTTTGCTTGTGAAGGCAGAATGTTTTTCTTGAAAAATCCACCAAATTACTCAGGGATAAAGTAATTCTATGAGATGTGCAGTACTGAGACTCACAGATGGTGCAAAATGACAGCTGAAGTTATCACTCTTTTGTAGTGCTTGCAACTCTAGTTATTCCTCTCTGTATTTGAGAACCCAGAGAACACAAACAATGAATATTAAAAGCTTAAGATGAGACACTAGGGTATTGCTTCCTCCAAGATTAAGTTTAATTTCCAAGCTAATATGAGATTTTTTTTTAAAAGAAAGTGAGATGCTTAAAATTTTCTATATGAAATCTCCAGGCTATTATCCTAAATGGTTCATAAGAATTTAATACTCAGAATAATTTTTCCTTTTCTTAAAATTACATCCAGTGTCAGTTTACCTAAAAGATTGACAGTTCATCATAGTTTTGCAGTGTTTTCTTGTTTGTTGCTGATGTCTTTTTCTTGGATACTGGACTGAGAAGAATGACAAAACCTTTTCCTTTCTATGACACTATGGCTTTTCTCAGTCCTACAGGTACTTATTTTTTTAGGACTAAGGAAAGCAAGAAGTGACAAAAATAGTTCCCTGAGACAGAACAAGATGCATCTCTCTCCTTTAACATGCAGCATCAGCAGTGTTACTGATTACATGGGCACTTTCTCTGAGCAAAGTCCAGTTTTAAAAATTCAAAGATGGAAATACATACATATTTCTCTGGCTACAAGAATTTCTACCCTGTTGTTTTTCAATCAATTAATAGAAGCAGCATGCACTTAGAACAAGCTGCTGATGAAAGTATCTGTTTAATTATTAACATAAGGTGAGAATGAAAATAATGCATTCTCTAACTTGAGGAATCACTAGGTACTACTTCAAAATAATTAATCCGTAAGTTCCTGGTTTGTAGCTATCATATTAATATCTCAGGCTGAATAGCGTATTAAAATATATGCATGTCAGTACCGTGAACATTTGTCATAATGACTCAATGCTTACAGAGAGGCAGGAGCAGAATGTCTATATACTTATGGTGGGATTACATATTTAAAAAGATTCAACATAAGATGAGCACTATTTGGCACATTTGTGTTATGAAGCTCTCCTTAGCTACTCTAAACCACACAGATTTTCAACTTAGTCCCCTCTCATGGCACATACTTCACTTTGTTAAAATGAAAAACTGAACTGCAGGCATCTTAAAATTGTCTCTTAAAGGACCTAAGGTGTGCCACTGTTAGCTGACAGATGTTTCCCAGTCCATTTGTATCTGTTCCACTAGGGTTTTTGTGAAGAGATTGAAGCCAATGGTTTAGAAGCCTAAAAAAAAATGCAATCTTCAAAACTCTTCTTCTGCTGTTCTGAATTACAGAGATTCCTTGGTTTTGTAACTTTCTCAGGATTTGACATTTTAACACCTGGATGTGCACCAATTGTTTTAAATTTTGAAAAACTCGAAATCAGCCTTACACTGTACCTGGCTGTGCATCCAAAAGAGTGAGTGCTCTTTCCCTGAAAGAGGTGGCCTGGCAGGCTTCCTTGTGTCCATCTCCCAGAGCAAACCTTGCTGCACTCACAATGGCAGTCATACTATCCTGTGAAACAGCCTTCCTGTTACTTTTGTCACTTTTCCATGTGGTAGCTCAGTGGGAAAACTTCAGTCTGAACTACATGGATTCATAGTTTTGCTTGCCTCCTTTCAGAAGCATGCCCTTAACCCACTCCAGTGCTCTCTTCACTGGATCCCCTCCTCTCATGCTTTCTCTCTCCTTTTAGTCAGCAAGTTCTGCCCAGAAGAAGATGGCAATATATCATATTGGAGAGAAGTATGTGGAACAGGGATATCGTCTTGAGAATTTTTCCAAGTTTTTTACATTGCAGCACTAAAGTTCACATTTCACATTAGGACATTCTCAGAATGATATTTTGTGCTACTAAAATAACATAACTTCCATTGCAAAGGGGTATTTTGATGTAATCATGAATCATAGGAATTCTTACCTACTACTTGGATGTCTGAAAGTATAATAAAAAGATCATAGAAATTAGCTATAGAAGGAGTATTGATCACTGCCACCATGCAATTTAAATACTGCTTTGTTCTTCCCGTGTTCTCTGTAGATTCCTTATATCAATAACTTCCAATGCTGTAATACCAGCATGCAACAGTCCTAAAATTAATGAATGTGCTGATTCCAGGGTACCCAAGGTACAGAGCTTTTATTTTACAACAGAGCATTTAAACTTTACACTGTCTCTGTAGCAAAACAAATAGTTTCTGCATGAGATTCCTTTTCAAAATTGTGTGTCATGCTGAAATATCAATAGAGCAGTAAGTATGACCTTTGTTGCACATCAACATTTATTTCATGAACAAACCTTCCCAGCAGCAGATGGCATTTGGATATAAACAGATTTTGAAGTAAAGTGCTTTTGCTTAGTCTGATATACTTAATATATGTAAAGCAATTTTCTTGAGGCAGCACAGTATGGTTCAGAACAACTTGATATTTCAGAAATTTCCAAGTGATAAGCCTCAAATAGATCCCTCATGAATAAGAGACAGGGTCTTTGCAGAAACCTTGCAGACATCCTGAGCCACATGAATAAGAGACAGGGTCTTTGCAGAAACCTTGCAGACATCCTGAGCCACATGATGCAAGGAAGGAGGGACAGCTGGAGGCTTGAATGAGGGCTGGCTAGATAATCCCAAAATGGGTAAGGATGGAAATTTCTGGCTTCTGACAGAGGAGCAATGTTTCTTCTGTGGTCTCAAATTTGAACTTGTAGTATAAGTACAGTGCCCTAACAGACAGGGGAGAGGATCAAACCCCATCAAGACAAACTCCAGAAACCTACTGGGCCTGAACCAAAAGTCAGCACCAGGAGGAAGTGATTGGTGAGGATGGATGCAAGGAGACAACATTGGCTTAAGCAGGCCTGTTGTCACTGGAGGTTTGGTGCTTTCTGGAAGACAAGATTTACCATATTGCAGAGGCTGCTAAGTCTTGCCCAGCCCTTTATCTCATGTTCTCAACATGGGCACCATTGACACTGTTCAGGACGATATGAAGCAAATTGAGAGAGCTTATAGTGAGCTCTGGGGGAAAACATGAGACACAGGAACTCAGCTGATTTCCTCCTTAATCCTTCAGGTCAAGCAGAAAGAGACAAATCAAAGTGGAAGTACCTTGCAAGTTAACAGCTGGCAGCACTGTTAGTGTTGCAGACAGTGTCTTTGCTTTTATGACCATGGTGTTTCATTTTTATTCAGAAGAGAAATGGCAAACTAATTGTTAGAAGTCTTTCAGTACCTGAAAGGAGCCTACAGGAGTGCTGGAGAGGGACTTTTTATAAGGGCATACAGTGATAGGACAAGGGGGAATATCTTCAAACTGAAAGAGGGCAGATTTAAGTTAGATATTAGGAAGATATTCTTTACTGTGAAGGTGGTGAGGCACTGGAACAGGTTGCCCAGAGAAGTTGTGGATGCCCTATCCCTGAAACCGTTCAAGGCCAGGTTGGTTGCTGCTTTGAGAACCTGGTCTAGTAGAAGGTGTCCCTGCTCATGGCAGGGGATTTGACTGGATGATTTTTAATGTCCTTTTCAATCCAAACCATCCTCTGATTCTGTGAAAGTGAAGGATAAGGTGTTTAACCATAAATCATTAGACAACGGTCCAAGCCTTCTACATAAAGAGATATGCCATGGTGTCAGGGAGATGTTTATTTTTTTCTATCTAACTGGTTCAGAATAGCTGAAATGTAAAGCTGCCATCAAATAGTTTTTGAAGAGGAATTAATTTTGTGCATGTTGTTTTTTACACTTCACATATTTTGGAAAACCTTCCTCTGAGCAAAAATGATCTTTCATAGGCACTTTGGCTTTTGACTGTTAATCTGTTCTAGGCCATATGGGTTATTAGTAATGAAATAACGAATGACATTGAAACAAAGAAAAAATTATTTACTGATTTTAATACAGTAAGGAATATAAGATCAGTCCCTGCTACAATATCTTCTTTAGAGCATTAGGGAAGATTTGAGGTGAGTTTGAGAGTGCTGTGACTGGGGAAAGACTAACAAGACAGAGCTGCTAGTCATTCTCCAACAAGGTAATGTTGATAAGTGTCAGTTTGGTCCTATGTTAGAAATTACATTGCTTGTTAGAAACAATTGTAAGGAAAGTAATGCTAATATCACACTCAGGTTAATCAATTCTCCTTTTTTGATCTCCTAAAAGTGGCAAGGCATTTCTCTAGTGTGATTTGCCATGCCCTCAGAATTAGTATGTACAGCTCCATCTTTTGGTTCTTGAATTCCAAGATAATTACATTTACATCTGGAAGGCAAAAGATGGAAGACTTATAAATCATACATGTTCATGGACTTAGGAACTTCCTCTTGTCAGGAATGGCAAGTTTTGAAAGATATTTGAAAGTCATGTCAAGTAAATGAAATAACTATCAGTTTTAATTAGCACTCCTGCAAGCTATAATGCTCTCTACCTGAAGCTGAGTGACATCAAATGATATGAAATTCTTTCCTGCCTTTGATGTTTTTCCCACATAGAACACTTTTCTCTCATCCATGCAATTCTTATGCCCATTTCATAAAGCAATCGAAGGACACGGATGGGATCCAATCCTTGGCAATTCAGTCATGAGCTGACTTACTGTTAAGAAGAATATTTTAATACAATAAATAACAATATTGTCCACATGGCTTTGGATTGGTTAATTCTCAGATGATCTGTCACAAGGAGATCACATTTTCAACATACTTGCATTCAAAATGTCATGCATCTAAATACAAGCAAGGACAGAAATGCACACAATTATTTGCTGTAATTTTTGCAGACACAACCCAAAGATGTGGCTTTCATGTGTATAAAGGGAGAATGAAATGCAGGTTCATCATAGAAATTTCTGTAATGAAAATTTTCAATACAGTGGTTTTACAGATGTTTGATATTGCAATACACAGGTATTAAAAAAAAACCCCTAGAATTCTAACTCTATTTAGAATGACTGATATACAATATAACAGTAAACAGTAAACAAATTAAATTACTTCTTGCCCAGACAGCTGACTGTCAGAAAAAAAAAAATTAAAAAAGAGACTCAGGAAGCTTAATTCTATGTGTCATATGTGTCATTTCCATGAAATTTATTGGGATTGTCCAGGAGAAAATCAAAAGACTACAAGGAGAAAATCAAGTCTACAACTACCTGAAAGGAAGTCGTAGCTGGGTGAGGGTTGGTCTCTTCTCCCAGGCAACCAGCAACAGAATGAGAGGACACAGTCCTAAACAGCACCAGGGGAAGTTTAAGATGGACATAAGAAAAAAATTCTTTACAGAAAGAGTGGTTGGGCATTACAAGGGGCTGCCCAAGTGGTCGAGTCACTGTCCCTGGAGGTGTTTAAAAGAAGACTGGATGTGTAATTTAGTGACATGGTTTTGTTGATAGGGTGATGTTAGGTCATAGATGGGACTTGATGATCTCCAAGGTGTTTTCCAACCTAGTTGATTCTGTGATTCTGTGAACTCAGAATGCAATATACAGGACTGGTTTTATGTTGATTTTTTTTTGTTTGGTTGGTTTTGGTTTCGGTAATTTTCTTTTTTAATCTCAAGCCCTATGAATATCTATTTTAAAAGATGAGAAAAACAATCAAACTAAAATTCTTCCAGTCCTGCCTTGTGCTGAAGGAGTTGGTTCTGTTATGGAGAACACGATGTTAGTAACCATGTTGGTTAAGCTCATATTTTGATATGTCTTTCTTGGTTTCTCCTGCTACTATTCTCTCAGTTTTGTTCAAAAATAAGTCTCAGTGAGTGAACTATCATGGCAAGCAGTACCCATCTTACAAGTGTGGAGAGCCACATGAAAATGCTCTTCTGCTTCCCAGCTCCTCCCAGAGCAAGCCGACCTGTGTCTCTTCTCCTCCACAGGGCATTAACTTCGAATCCTATTTGCAGTTTTGGGCACCACAATATAAGAAAGACATTAAACTATTAGAGAGTGGTGAAAGGAAGGCAACAAAGATGGTTAAGGGCCCTGAGGGGAAGCCATGTGAGGAGTTTCTGAGGTCACTTGGTCTGTTCAGCCTGGAAGACACTGAGGGGAGACCTCATTGCAGTTTGCAACTTCCTTGTGAGGGGAAGGGAGGGGAAGACACTGATCTCTTCTCTGTAGTGACCTGTGACAGGAGTCAAGGGAATGGCCTGAAGTTGTTTCAGGGGAGGTAAAGGTTGGATATCAGAAAAAGGTTCACCCAGAGGGTGGTTGGGCACTGGAACAGGCTCCCCAGGGAAGAGATCCCAGCACCAAGCCTGACAGAGTTCAAGAAGCACAATGGTCTCAGGCACATGGTGTGACTCTTGGGGATGGTGCTGTGCAGAGCCAAGTGTTGGACTTGATGATCCTTTTGGTGCCTTCCAACTCAGCATATTTGGTGGTTTTGTGATTTACATGGTGGGTGCTGGTCAGGAAGAGGCTGTGCCAGATCTCTAGGGGAGCAGAGAGCCAATAGATACATGGGGGTGTGTCAGGGACTAGAACCACCCCCTTGTCATGGGGAGCTTGTGAGGGTTAATCCTTGCAAACTTTAATGAGTCTTTTAAGCAGCCATTTTTTTTGTATCTTTCCCTTAAGAATGGGTAGTTGCCTCTACTTAAGGTTCTATTTTTAATCTATTATCTTACTTCCTTTATGGTCTTCTGAAGCTGAAGTCCTTCCTCATCTATTCAATACAAAATGCTAATGAATTTATGATTCCTGGATAAATGCAGGATTTTCTCTTTGAAGCCTAAAAGAATGTTTGAGATTATTCTTTATCCAAAATCGTGTGTTAGTTTGCTCTCTTCATGAATGTGTATTACATAAATATATAGCATATATTTTACTTATGCAAAATTTTTGACAATTCTGAAAAACAATTACCTATTGCTTTAAATTGTTCTGGAGTTACTGGTATAAAGTACCATTAATTCAGGGTCAGATGCATTAATTATTTAACAAAGCACTTTCATACAGACAAGCTGCAATGTTTTGTTTCTTGAGTATTGCTTGCACTCAAGACAATTTAAAATATTAATCTAATGATAAATAAAAGCCTCTTGGTATCCCATTATTAATAATCTCCTTTATTATTTAATGGATACTTTACAGCAATTATGTTGAAACTCAGTGGGCTTGACCTTGCTTTCAATGAAATCAATGGTAAATCTTTCTCAGAGTTCAATGGAGTCTGACTAGCCTCGCTATGTAATGAGCTATTATTAATGCCTCATTGTGCTACCATAATTATGTCCTGACACTAAGCATATAGTTTCTAATTAAAAAAAATAAAAAGAAGAAGTTAAAAAAAAAGGCATCTAAAGATCCCAGTAAAATATGAAAGCAAAATCAGAAATTTTGGCGATCCTGTAAGCATTTTTTCAGGAATATTAATATTTATGTCTATATGGCATATTTAATAAGGTAGAACACACAGGTTACCAAACAGGTAACAGGATTAATTAATTTCCATGGATGATCTATATCTATGCAAACCCTTTAATGAACTCCATAAGTTATGTAAACTGCACCACAAGGGACAGGAAGACTTAATAACTTGGCATAAGTTATTTAGGTATTTTCCCCATGAACAGAATTAATTCACAGTCTCACTGGAACTTATGCATTCTATTGATACCATTTACATTGGTATTTAAGTCGTTAAGTCTTATCTTTATGGTTATCTGCAGCTGTTTGAGAAGGAGAATAATAAATAGTGGATTTAAATGAAACTTCCAATGCAATTTAAATGTGGGTCTACTTAGAGCTGTGTTTCCTTATATCTACAATTGTAAACTACAGACTATATAACAGTAAAATGTTAACAGACACAGGGACCTGATACAAGTTGGACACAACCTTTGCATGGGCAGATCTATTGACCTTGGAAGTCCTCAAGCCCTAAGATTTTGGTTATATTTATTTATTAAAAAGTGCTATGGGTCAATCTCATTAAGTTACAGACATCTTGTTTTACGAGTGGTCCTTGGGGACTGTTGGTATCTCAGCCAGAATGTTGAGTATTCTTTAAAAAATTTCATTGTGTCAAGGATGCCTATGGTGCAATATCTGGATGGCTACGATATATTATTTCCCCTCTGGTTTAATGAAGTTGGGCAATGTTTTAATTTCACCTTTATTCAAAAACATAAGTGGAAAGGGTTACTGTATTTATATATATATAAGTAAATAACTCCCTTGAGTCCTAGTTTACACAAATCCAGTATGACTTGGCATGAAGAAGACACATTCTCACTGCAAAGTTTAGGAAGTTTATGGCTATGAATTCCATGCTAGATAGATAATGGATTTTTAACTCACCTGCGTGCTCTGCTCTGCCTCAGAAGTACCATGCAGCCTCCTCTCCCCTGACACCATCAGTGTGGGTCACCCTCCCCTAATTACTATCTTGCTTTAACTAAAATCTTGTACAGTGGTTGCTTTTCAAGAGCCTTTTAACTGCTTTATGAAAATTCAGTGCAGATTAGAAGCAGACTATTCCAGTATTTGTGAAGAACAAAGACACTGAAGATGAATAATTAAATGTTACTTTATTTTTCAGGGTATCCAAAATAGATTTGTTCATCCTTGAAACAGGGTGAAAAAGAGTTCTGAATTGCCAAACAAAGCCTGCTAAGAACACATGATATTGGATACATAGTTGAATGCAAAGTAAGAAAACTATCTCTAGGAAAGCAAACATTTAATTGTTGACATGTAACAAATCAGTTGTATATTTCAAGGCCAGGCAGCATGGTCAGCCCATATCCATACAATTTGACTGCCTTAACAGGCTGTGTACATCCAAACTTCTTATTGGGAATGGTTCATTGACCATGACAAATCCTGTGACTGGTCTGGAAATGGCTGGTGAGACTGCCAGTTGGTCCAGACTGAAATTATGCCAGGGAATATTTTTAACACTATGGCTTTGTCCTGTTTACTGGACTGGTTGTAGCTTGACCATGCTGGGTTCTATACAAGTGCATAGTGAGGCAAAACTCGTGGAAATCTCTGTACTTTAGTGTGTTGGCATAAGCAAACAGCATGAATCTGCAAAAGCAAAGCCAAAATGACTTCCTTGTATTTTCAAGCTCTTCATTGTGATTGTATTTTCTAAGACATATTATAATTATCAATTCACTTTATTCACCTAAAATTATCATTGGAGTCACAGAATCATAGAATAGTTTGGTTTTCAAGGGACCTTCAAAGTTCATGTAGTCCAGCCTCTGAAGGGACATCTTCAACTAGATCACATTGTTCAGACTTGAAACTTTCCACGGATGGAACATCTACCACCTCCCTGGGCAACGTGCTCCAGTAAAAACTGTTTTCTTACTTCTAATCTAAATCTACCCTATTTCAGTTTAAAGTCATCACCTATTTTCCTGTGGCTACAGACCCTACTAAAAAATCCGTCTTAATATTTCTTTTAGGAGCCTTTTAGATACCGGAAGGCTGCAATAAAGTTTCTGTGGAGACATCTCATGCAGGCTGAGCAGCTCCAACTCTCTTGATCTTTCCTTACAGAAGAGATGTCTCATCCCTCTAAGTATCTTCATGGCCCTCCTCTGGACCCACTCCAAAAGGTCCGTGTTTTTTCTGCATTGAAAATAGCTTTTTCCACCAGAGATCTATTTCTTTCACTATGACTATTGATTAAATCTTTAAAAAACAACTTTAAATACTTGAATGCTGAAACCAAACATTAGATATGAAATTGTGGTGTTCTCTATGTGCTGTTGTCAGGTAGTTACACTAGTGAGTAATAAAATAGCAATTTCCTTGTGATGTATTGCTCCAATTCCACTCCCTGATGATGGATTGGAGCAACACACCATCCAAAAGGAGGCATTTTGAAGATCAGTTCCTCAAGAGATGGAAGAGGTTGGAAATAAAGGACCCAGGGTAGTCAATAAATAGTAATTATAAAACTTAATGGAATTTTTGAGGAGTAGTTTGGCTGACCATTAGTTGGAAGAAAGAGACTATAAACAAAAGAATTGGTAAATTGTTCATCAGCCATTAACATTCTTCAGTGAGATGGTCTGTGAAGGTCTAAGCTTCAATTATTTTCATTCTAATTTCTCTAGAAATTTCAGCAAAGGTTCTTAAAAGAAGTGGTCTCAAGACTAATTAAGTGGATAGCCACTGAAATATCTAGCTTTTCCCACTTTAACACATTCGTCCTTTATGTCACCAAAGAAGATAAACAACTTTCCATTACTTTGCTGTTTTTTTTTTCACTTGTTTTCCTGCTAACATTTTTGTAGGCACTGCAGCCTGTGTTTTAGAACCCTTTCTTTGTCAATGGCTGGCCCCACAACTGGACTAATAACTTCTCCACATTTTATTCCCTTTGTAAAATCAGAGAATCACAGAATCACAGAATACGTAAGGTTAGAAGGCACCACAGTGGGTCATTTGGTCCAGCCTCCCTACTTAATCAGGGTCATTCTAGAGCAGATTGCACAGGATTGTGTCTAGACTGTTCTTTCTCATTATGGGGGATGAAAATATCTTTCTGGCCTTTGTCAGGTCATATCTTCTAGAGTTGTATATGTTGACTTAGAGAAGTAGCAAATATTTAGAATAATTTTTACATTGAGGTAGCTCTGTTCAGCAAGGCCTAAAGGCACTTTTAAAATGAGGAGCTGTAAAGAGTGTTCTGCTTAGTGTTGTATGCAATATCAATTGAACAGAGAACAGATTTTTTCCTGTTAAAAGAACATAAGCATATGATGAATGATGCTGAAATAATACTGGCACCATCTTAGCATGCTGGTTTGTTGACCAAAGGTTATTCAGTAAGTGGAAGTGCGAACTTGGAAGTCATTGCCAAAACAACCTCTTATTCAATCTGCTGCACCACTCAGTCATGGTTGCCTTAGACATAATGCACAAAAGCAGAGAATTCAATTCCATGTAGGACTACCCGCTTGTAGCAGCGAGCGGCAATAATGAGACGGCACACATCTTGGTTCGCAGAGATCCGAGAGCCAGCCAGCGAGCCCCGTTTATTGTATTGTCCTTTTTATAATAGGAACCCAGGTATATGATTGTCTAGGTTCTACATCACCTTAATCCAAACCATATTGTACCCGGACAACAACAACAGGTGCTTTATCTTATTGCTTTTCATACCTACCCTTGGGAAAGAAGGATTTTCTCACAAGCATCCCCAGGCAGCAAGCCTTGGACCGCTACACCCACTCTACTGTACTCTAAGCTTTCTTCCCACACCTAAAGGAGTGGATTTTGAAGCATCATAATGCTTATCTCTTTGTAAGTCGGTGTCTGTAGGTAGGTGGTAAGAGCTATCTTAGATGGGCTTCTGGTGCCAACAAAACGAACATGAAAATCACATGCGAAAAACTGCTGAAAACCTCTGAGATATGAAGCAGCTCAGATGAGTACTTCTCATACTCATTTCATCTCACAGTCAGGTAACAACAGGTTATTGTTAAGTTAATAGATCCACGAGTGCTGAAAAGAAGTTACATTAGTCTATCAGAAAAAGTTTACAGCAAAGTCAGTCTGTCTCCAAGTCTTCATAGAATTTCTCTGAGCACAGAATAAATAGCATGTTTACTGCTCCAATTCTTTAGGTGAAAGGAAAAAGGGGATCTTTTTCCATATCCTTGTTTCTCATCTTTTGCCTTCTCTTGCAGCATCTCTTGCACACACACTGGGTGTCTCCTGGATGTCAGCAAATGCATGGCTGAAAGCTCCCTTTGGGAGACTGTTTGGCTATACCCAGGATTAAAGGCAATACATATTTTTGAAGAAAGATTTCTAAACTCGACCTAAGCAGAATGTAGGAGTCTAAAGCAAACCTGAATAAAGCTTAGACATGATCTTGGTTCTGGAGATACGTAACTCCCTTAGCAATAAACCTGGGAATAGTAACCAGTGTCCCAAACTTTCTGCTTTCAACCAAGTGCCCTTATTTCAAGGCTACAACAGCCATATCCTTCAGGTAGCCTCTTCTTGCACATGACCATCAGGTCAATATTGTCTTCAACACACTGGTGTATATTCAATAGGAAAAAACAGGAATTCTCCAATGACCTAGCCAAGGTGGTGAGTGTGTACTTCTGGACAGATGTATTTGAACTTCTGCAGGTGGAGAGGAGCCACAGCCTGTGAATACCTGAACTTTGACTATAAATGTACTATATTAAAGATAACTACTGCTGTTTTAGAGAAAGAAAACACAGTCATCAAAAGCAAGTTTCAGTCATCTGAAAACTAATACCAAGTGGCCTTCTGTCCTGAGTGAAAATTTAATGTTGCCTGCACTCTTTTCCTCCTCCCAGGAAAGAGGCAGTTGATGCTTAACAGCTTTAACAGATCCCTCCACCCCTTGCTGGTGTCTTGAAATGGCTGAGAGCCCTCCCTAGGCACTGCAAGGTGAGAGTGTTGTCCTCCTTCTAATGATGTCTGCATGCTTCACATCTCAAAGCAATCCCACTTCAGACAGGAGGCCTGGAGTGAAGAAATGAGAAGTAATTGTATGGCTGCAGCACTTTGCTCCAGCTCAGCTCAACTTGTAGCTGCTTTTGGACAGAAAATCCCCACAGCCCTGAGGATCACAGAGCCAATTTCCACCTGTCCTCACTCCTTTTGAGTTAATATATCACCACAGCAAGAAAGGAGGGAGCACTTGGAGCTGGAGGACTTGGAACAAATGCAGACACAAAAGGACTAGCCTTCAAGATGCTAACTTCTCAAGAGCAGGAGTGCAGACTGCCAGTTTCGGGCTCTACTTGGAAGGGTAAGGGAAATCAACCAGACTGATATGTCTAACATGCAGACCTATCTGGCTCCATCACTTTCTGAGACTTCTCAGCAAGTTCCTCTTCATGACTCTTGGAGATACTCCAGAATTATTGTTCAGAGTTAGTATGCTGAATGAATTGCCCTTTATTGAGCATGCATTCCTTGTTGTTTTCCCAATAAATGATATATTCAGAGAGTGCAAGAGGCATCGTCCACTTCATTCAGGTGGAGGTGGTTGAACAGTTGGAGGTAGAACATTTCCTGAGTTGGAATTGTAACTCTGGATTAGTTTTTGAAAAAGTTAGGTCATGTGTGTGAATGCTTATGAAAATTCCTATTTACATTACAAAAGTCTCTGAGAAGTATGGAAATGGCATTAACAAACTCTAGACCCCTTTGAACATTTAAAGGAAGGGATAACAAGATTTTAGCACTTCCATTTCTTTGTCAAAGTTTAGGCAAGATGCAAACGGTTCTTATAAATATCTCTGGTATGAAAGTACCCAACATTCCCTATTGGTTTCTAGATCAGTGGTGGATAAACTCATATTTAACACCCAAAGAGCAAAATAAACAACATCTGTAAAGCAGCAATGAACTAACACATTGCTAATAGTGACAAAATGAGCATGTGACTTTGTTAGTTTGTGAATTCCTAAATAATAATAATTCTACTTCAAGGTACATGCACCTCACCAATAATGTTATCTACAAAACGTGACATGGTGTAAATTGTACCCCTCTCACAATGTTGACTGCTTAATTGCCTGTATCCATTGTGACAAGTGCTGCCCTGTCAGCATGCTAAGTAATTGAAAATTGTTGTGTGGTGGAAGATCAATACAACTTTAAGAAGAAACAAATATGATACAGTACTGAAAACAAATAACCAAATTTAGCAATTGTGATTATCTCCTGAAGATGCACAGGCCTTGATTGGTGTTTCATGGATTCAACCAATGGGTTTTCAAATGTTAATATTTTGAAAATACTATTTCTTCTGACAGGACCGGATTGGAGAGATAGGTGAAGATGTATTTTTTTACTTGAAAGCCATCTATTGTCTATTTTTAATTAAAATAGCTAATGGTCTTTATTGATTCCTTAAGCGTGCTATCCTAGATAAATCATTTCTACTTAATTCTTAGTTATTTATGTTTAAGCATTTTAGGGCTTCACTAAGTCATTTCACAGAGAATATTTGGTGAGGGCTGATCAGCAGAAATATGATAAATTACTTAGCTTCTCTGAATACTTTAAATGTACATTCAAATACAGCGAGATGAGCCTTTCAGTATTTTTACTTGCAAAACAGTGAAGGCACCACTGTTCAGCCAACATTCTTCTCAGAAGTCAGACCTGCATAAGAAAATATAAAGTCAAAATGCTCTTAAGGTAATTTTATGCCACTGTGTCCCCTAGGTTTTGAACTTTATCTCAGATTCACCATATTATGAGGTTAAAGGAACATTAAATATCTATTTTGTGTGTGTGTGTGTATATATATATGTATATATATACATATTTATATAATTTATATAATTTTTTAATTTGCCAAGGATTTATATTATCTTATAACTTAGAAACATCGTAACCTTCTGTGATGCACTCAGATAGCAGCCAGCAACTACATTTCATGGTGAGTTAAGGCTGAGGATTTCAAAGGCATTCTGCCCCTCTGGAATTAGAATATAGGTGCTGGAACACATATACAGGGAAGCTATGATTGCAAACTAGAACTAATTTCTGTTACTTTTATGTGACATGCAAATTTCTTGTCTTATTTAATTCCAAGATACCTAAAAATCATGTAAATTGTATCATAACAGATACATTTAGAAAAAATGTAAATGCAAGCCCTTCCAAAGACTGCTATAAATATGTTTTCAAAAAGGTTTATTATATTGGTTTAACAGTCCTGTGGAGATCTTTCTGTTTAGTTTTGTTTCCATTTGAGAACACTCAAACCAGTGTATATATTATATAATAATTTTCACAGAGATAATTTGAATAATTTGGTTTGCAAAGACAACACAAGCTATGAAACCAAATTCAGTATGTGATATTAAAAAGAGTGAATGGAGAATAGTCAAATATATAGCTCATATTTTTTCTCCATAGCAGTCCTTAAATGGTATCTATTTCTTCCTAATCCAATAGGGAGGACTAACCTCTTCGTTTAAATTTCCAGTTCTTCATAATTATTGGTATGTACAAAATCCATATTTCTTGTATGTCAAAACAATCCATCCATCTTTCAAATAACAAAAAGAAAAGAAAGACAATGCATTTACAAAGACCACTGAAAGAATTTTTTCTGGCTCAGCATTTTTTTTAGAATTCTCTTCCTGAAGACACATGGGAAAACAAAATTAGGAAAGTTAGCATAGACTTGATAAACAATTGGTCTATGACTACTCCTATCTATCTCAGAATAAATCAGTAGAGTCAGAGCAGAGATAAATTGTCCATGTCTACCCCGTGTCTGGGGCAAATATCACAGAACCTAATCCTGCCTTTATCTGAGTCTAAAGCATCCCTTAGACTATCTCTGATTTCCCAGGCCAGCAAATGAACTACAGAAAGCTAAGTGATTGTAAAGAACTGGCTCTTGTGGGCAAACACTACAGTATTATGGTGATCATTCAAAGCAATTGTAGAAGTGTGGCGTTTCCTCTTTATCTGTCAAGTAACCGTGCTTCCATATTTCACAGAGAGTAACAGGGCAGAATTACATAGTACAAAGGAAGAAAAAGCTTGTTCTTGTATGTCTTCACTGGAGTTGTACTGACATTTATTCTAGTTGCTGTAGAGCCAGAGCGAGATAGAGTCTTCCACCTGCAGCTGAAGAAGGCCTTGAGGTGGGAGAGGAGGTGAACTTGGAGCTTAGATCTCTGCCTCTTCTACCACACAGCAAGAACTCCTTGGGGTGGGTGACTTACTGTTTGTCCCATGTGAAATTCCCAGCCACATTCTACATTAGACAGCAAGTCCTCACCCATGCTGATCTGTTTTGGCCTTGCTCCAGGATGCACTGTAAGCATGGCAGGCACAGGTTGTGGGTTTGCTGCCTGTGGCATGACTGCATTTTCAGCTGCCATCAGCAGCACAGTCTAGCACAGAGCTTTGTGAAGCTTGAGACCTTCACTTGGAAACTATACCTACACTGAAGAAAGCAGGAGGAAATACAAGGTAAAGGGAGAGAAGAAGAAAGAATATGGGCCTGGAGATATGCCTCCATCCATAAGGATGTAGTTGTACAATCACTGTAAAACAGCAGCAGTTGGCTTCTAGGCAGACTGTCAAGTTGTACTCCTCACATTTTTATACAGTCAGATTTTTGTAATATATCAACAGAATCACAGAATATGCTGAGTTGGAAGGCACCAAAAGGATCATCAAGTCCAACACTTGGCTCTGCACAGCACCATCTGCAAGAGTCACACCATATGTCTGAGAGCTTTGCCCAAACACTTCTTGAATTCTGTCAGGCTTGATGCTGGGATCTCTTCCCTGGGGAGCCTGTTCCAGTGCCCAACCACCCTCTGGGTGAAGAACCTTTCTCTAATATCCAACCTAAACCTCCCCTGACACGACTTCAGGCCATTCCCTTGACTCCTGTCACTGTCCACCACAGAGAAGAGATCAGTGCCTGCCCCTCCTCTTCTCCTCACGAGGAAGTTGTAACTGCAATGAGATCTCCCGTCAGTCTCCTCCAGGCTGAACAAGTGACCGAGTGACTCCCCAAGTGACCAAGTGACCTCAGCCGCTCCTCATATGGCTTCTCCTCAAGGCCCTGCACCATCTTTGTTGCCCTCCTTTGGACATTCTCTAATAGTTTAATGTCTTTCTTACATTGTGGCACCCAAAATTGCACACAGGAGGTGAGGCCGCCCCACAGCAGAGCAGAGCGGGACAATCCCCTCCCGTGCCCGGCTGGCGATGCTGTGCCTGATGAACCCCAGGACAGGGTTGGCCCTCCTGGCTGCCAGGGCACTGCTGGCTCATGTTCAACTTGCCCTTGACCAGGACGTCCAGGTCCCTTTCCATGGCACTGCTTTCCAGCATCTCATTCCCCAGTTTGTACCTACATCCAGGGTTATCCCATATCTGCAAAATGTGTGGGCATGTGGATCTGTAAATTACTTCTAAGGAGTAAAATAAACAAAAAACCCAAGTCTGTTAGTAGTAGCCTTGTGTCCATCGCATATTCCTTTTTCCTCAAGGATGTAATCAAAAAGAGGTCAGAAACTGCAAGTCTGTGGAACATTTTGCACGTCTGTATATGCTGTAATTCTTCTCATTGTGGCTTTGTCTACTGCAAATCTATGCCCTGAACAGAGATGTGTACTCAATGTTACACCAAGGTTTAGTGACAGATTTCTGTTTCAAATCTCTGTCATGTGAGTAATTTTCAAGTAAGGTGGAAGGAGAACATACAAATCATCTACAAAATCATATGAGGCAAGCTGCATCTCATTTCACACCTAGTTTTGTTGAATCAAATATTTAATTACTACTTCAAGGACCTCCAAGGAACTGATAGAACTGAAATGTGTTTTGCTTAACATTTACTAAATCTAATCAACATGGGCTCATGATCTTCTGACTGCAAAGAAGTTAAAATTAAAAATTAAAATTAAAATTAAAACTAAAACTAAAATAAAAATCTTGCAATTAATTAATTTTTTTTAAGTGAAGTATCATAATTTTGATTAGGTTGATGACCTGTTGTCATATTTTGAACTGAAACTTTGACCAAAAGCATATGCCATATTTAATTTGATTACCTCTCTAACTTAGCATACATTTACTAAATTTTTCATCCCACTATTTCTAAATCACTATGAGAATACCATATTTTGATGTTACTCTTACTCTGTCACACTCTGAAATGTTCAGTCAAGCAGTCTGAGACAGCATTTTAGGAGATGAATAGAAGTATATATTTCTCTTATTTAAATGATCAGATGTGATAAGCATGACTGTTTCTTATCCATTAAAATTACTTAAAGTCATTGACATTCCACTTTTCTCAGTACACATTTTCTGGATAAACATTAGGAGGTCTTCTTTCTCTATGCTTTTTTTCCCATTCTGCAAGGTTATATCTGAACATTTTTAATCTCAGTTTCAGCTATCTGAAGAGGGGTTCTTTTTCAATGCAGAAGGCAGATACATGTTGTATGAAAAGTTCTTAAAAAGTTAGATGATAGCAGCTGTAAGTTTTCAATAAAGGTCTACAAGGATTTTTAATGGTGAATGAATAAGAAATGATACATCGAGCCTTCTCTGCAGAGTGATTAATTATTTTGGAAGTATTTAATGAATTTTTTTTAATCAGTTTCACTGTAGTTTAAATTATAAAGCTTTGAAACATGAAGTTGATTTTCTGGGCTGTATCTACATGAAAGAATTCTCACATTTAAGATGTTGTAGCAATAACAAACATGAATGCAATGTACAAGGTATAAATCACTATGACAGTCACCCTGTGTATCTTGGTCTTTTGCACACATCAATATGCAGAAAACAACCTACTGCTGAACTTCCCCACTGTATAGCATTGACTAAGCATGGTCATCAGAGGCTGGCAGCTGACTCTTGATTTTAGTCATAACAGTAAAATACAATTTTTCTTGGAGCTTTGAAGAAGCTTTCCTAGCTAAAACAATTTAATCATTTGTACTTACAACTCAATTGTCTTTCTTATCCTTAACCCAAACTTTTGTCTGTGTTATGTCCCTTCCAAAAACATTATTTTTTCTAAGGATTGCTCTTTTTGCTGGTTGCTTATCTGGCATGAAGTAATATCCAGCAAGCCACACCAATCAAGTCAAAATGTGAGCAAGCATCCCATGTCTGGATTTAAAAGCTATAGATATTACAGAACAAACCTGGGGCTGACAGAAAAGGCAGAAATTTGTGAAAAGCTCCAAGCTTTTCTTCCAGCACTCTGTTCAACAGACACCAAATGCACTTTGAGAAAATTGGGAAGATGCATTGCAAGAGGTGTCCCAGTCCCTGCCAGGACCTTTCTTTAACTGCTTTTGTCTGACCCAATTACAGAAAAGTTCACGATTGTTTGCTGAGAAGTTTATTGCAGCTTTTCTCTCCTGCACAGAACTTCAGACAAAAAGCCTCTGTAAAGTACTCCACTAATTAGGGATTCAGGAAATTTCATCATAATCTATTGAGTTTTCCCAAGCAAAGCATCCTGTACGTGCACTAAATCCATAAACACAGCTGAGAAATATTGTTTGGCAACACTTCAAAATTTCATTAATAATCACTATCATTTGAGATTTTCCATTTAACATATTCTTCATAATAATTTTCATCTTTATATCCATCTAGAGTTTTAACAGCTGGTATGAAAAACTAGTTTCAAAACATGTAGCATTGATAACAACATATTGACTACACAAATAGATACAAAAAGGAGCTAGGTGAACAAGTGTAGGTAGCAAATGAAAGCAAAAAATACTAATAATTTTGCATTCATATTCATTAATGAATTGAAAGATTCAAAGGTTTTGTCAGATGAGACCTCATTCCACTGTGTTCTTCCATGAACTTTTCATTTCCACCTGAAAATTGTTTTCGCCTCAACTTTCAATAGTTACCATGATCACTAAGATGATATTCAGTGAAGGTCTTACAAACCCTATAAATAAACATAAGCATTTGTTCTCCATAAACACACATATATTTATGTCACTGCCATAGTAAAACAACAGGCAAAGGTGCAGCTCCCACAAGTTACTTCCCCCTTAATTTTTAGCCTTTTTCAGTAGTAATAGGAAAGGTAATGAAATTTATAAGTAAAATGGTTTCCATAAACAAGTCTGAATTTTCACAGCTTTTCACAACTTCCTGATAGATGTTACTGCTGACATAGGTATTGCTACTTCACTTCAGAGTATAAATTTTTGGCATAAAATGGTTTCCAGCATTACCACTCATAAGTCTCTTGCCAGTATTTATTTTTAGACACAAGGTAAAAACGGTTCCTTCTGAAAAAAAGTGTGACTTAGAAGCCATTGGGCAAATGGACAACACCCACTAGTAGTACAAAAGAGATGTAACGACAGTAAATGGGCTACAATAAATTAAATAAAAATCCTTCTTGAAAGGGACATTTGAGCAGAGAGATATATGTGTTCATATCTGTGGACACGTGCTGCATAAGTCTGAAAATCCAATTTTGATAAGCCTTGGTGGGTCCATCTAAAAGTGTTAGATTTTTACCTTACACTATGATCCAGCTTCTACAACATGGCAACTACATTCAGTAGAGGAACTGATACCCTAGACTGTACTGGGACAGAACATAATTCTAAAGCTGATGATGTTTTAAGGTAACTTAACATGCCATAGAGTAAGGCAGTGAAGTGTCATTTAACAGCTATTCAAAAGCACTTACACTGTTTGCTCTATGATTTACATCATTCTAGCTCAGTCAAACAAAGGCGAGTTTTTAATCAGAATAAAAAAGTACTACCAATAATCTTTACAAATTTCAGAAAGATTACCTAACCTAATACATTGGGCTCCTTCAGAGGAAAATTAATTGTAGTGAGTTGATGCTGACTGAATGCCAGGCACCCATCAAAGTCTCCCTCTCATTCTTCTCCATGCCTGGACAGGCAAGAGAAAATATAACAAAGGGTTCATGAGTTGAGATAAGAACCAGAAGAAATCATTCACTAAATACTGTCATGGGCAACACAGGCTCAAATTAGAGATAGTAAGTGAGTATAGAGCTAACAAGAACAGAGCAGGATAATGAGGAGTAAAATAAGACCTTCAAAACACCTTCCCCCCACTCCTTCCTCCTTCCCACCTCTCCCTCCTCCTCCAACAGTGCAGGGAGACAGGGAATGAGGGCTATAGTCAGTTCATCAGCCGTTATTTCTCTCGCTGCTCAGGAAAAGGAGTCCTTATCCTGCTCCACGGTGTGGTCCCTTCCATGGGACACAGTTCTCCATGAACTTCTCCAACATGAGTCCATCCCATGAGCAACAGTCCGCCCCACAGTGTTGCAATGTGAGTGACTCTTCCATGGGCTACAGTCCTTCAAGGACAAACTGCTCCAGCAGGGGGTTCTCTCTCCATGGGCCTCCCGCAGGGTCACAGCCTCCTCTCAGGCATCCACCTGCTCTGGCGTGAGGCTCCTCCAGGAACTGCAGGTGGATCTCTGCATCCCTGTGGACCTCCATGGGTTGCAGGAGCACAGCTGTTTCACCATGGCCTGCACCACGGACTGCAGGGCAATCCCAGCTCCATCATGTGAAGCACCTCCTCCCCCTCCTACTCCACTGACTTTGGTGTCTGCAGAGCTGTTCCTCTCACATGTTCTCACCCTGCTCTTCTCTGGCTGCAATTACAACTGTGCAATAACTTTCTTTTTTGTTCTTCTTAAATATGTTATCACAGAGGCATTACCACCATTTCTAATTGTCCCAGCCTTGACCAGCTCGTCCACCTTTGGAGTCACCAAGGATTGGCTCTGCTGGACATGGGGGAAGCTTTTGGCAGCTTCTCACAGAAGCCACTCCTGTAGCCCCCTGCTACTGAAGATTGGACATGTAAACCCAATACATTAACACAGTGAAGAAAGTACATTTTTCAGTCCCTCTCTTAAAAATCCGATCACCTACTTTTAATTCCATTTTCCTCAAATTCACCAGTCAGTGCATGAAAGTCAAAGGCAGTGAAAAATTTTCCACTCCTCACTTAACAGGGGTCTCTTTGAATGAGAAATTTAAAGGTGTGTTAGATTTTGATTTGAAGGGAATCAAGAAGGTGATATGAAGACGTAAAACAGAATTCCCTCCAAAAGATAAATCACACATCTTTTGGCTTGATGGGGAAAACACGGTATGAAGTTCTATAGCCTGTGCTCTGCCATAACTCACACCAGATGATCATGAGAGTCCCTTTTATTCCCAAACAAGTATGGATTTATTGTCACTGTAATAAGTCCTCTTCACACTACTTAGGCAGTGTAAAGTGCCTTTTAAGTGCGCATAAATTACATTTAGTCTCACTTAAAGAACACTTTATTCTGCCACAACTGTGTTAAAGACCTGTGATTTATATTAAAATCATCCCTTAAGTATTCTAGTTCTAGGCTCATAGATTTTCAGTCCAGGAGGTACAAATAATGTTCCCAGTCTCAGGTCCCACACAATGCGGACAATAGAACTAAATTAAAATAATTTCTCATTCAGATTTGATTAGGTGAATCATTTATACTTCAAAGACACACCTCAAGCTGAGACTTATTGAGACCAAGTGAGTTCATCCTAGATCCCATAGAGTTTTTGCAGCAACAGCCTGCCTAGAAACCTGAACCTTAATTTCCAGCTGAATTTATCCCGTGTCCACTCATAACCAGAGAATTGTGTAATATATTCTCTGCTAGATGAAAGAGCTGCTTACCATCTCTGCAACTTCTCTGCAACATCTCTGCAACCACTCTTCACAGATAACTGTCAAATCCCTTCTTAACTGTCCCTTTGGTAAGTTAAATGGATTGTGCTGATTTAAGGTCTAATATACAGTGCAAGATTCCAAGGCCCCGAACAATTTTTTAAAATATTTCTTGATTTTCAACATCTGTTAATAAGGTGATCACAACAGAAATAACTGCCCACAATAATATTAATCTGTTCTACATAATGTTGCCTCCCACTTCCTGCATCTAATTCACCCAACTTTGGTATTCCAGGACAATTATAATCAGTAGCTAAGAAAAATTCAATGCTTACTGGACAGGAATGTGATTTAAAAAAAAAAAAATATTGTCTTTGAAAGTGCCCTGCTTTTCTTTGTAATGTCCATGCCAAGAAAAGAAAAGATCATCCTGCACAATGTATTCCAAGTGCTTAATTCCACTTCCAGGAGACCTATGTGGTGCTCTTCCAAGAGAAGATTAAGTAAGGACTCTTTATTGTTCTTTATTTTTTTATTTATATTTTGAGTCATACAATTATTACCCCATATATAGAATTACTGTAATAGAAACATCAAAAGACAATTTATATTTAAAATATTGAGTCCAGACAAAATGCTTAGTAAGGATGTGTGGTTCAGTGTTCTGGGTGGGTGATTGGCTTTGACACCTCAGATCACATTTCAGAAATGCTGGAAAAATTATTCTGCTCTGTACTACTGGGAGTGTTAGAAAAGTCCTTGAAGGATTCATTTTTACTTAGTCTAAGTGAAAAAGACAAGGTGGCACAAGATAAGGCAAATGAAACAGCCAAGGTGAAAGAAACAATTAAGCAAGTAAAATTTCTTAAATCCCTGGGCAAGGCAGCAAAATTCTGCTGACACAGCTGGTTTTTAAAATAATTTTTTTCTCAGTTTCCTTGTCCTGAACATACCTGCAAAAACAAAACCAGTATCACTTATCTGCAGTCTGTGCTGGATTTGTCAGCCACTCAAACACAACACTGAAAGAAGAAATGCGATGAAGCACATCTCACAAAGACCAACTGCATTATTACAGCATAAATCTACATGTTTTTACTGGAGTGCTGGTGGCAAATCAGGCGCTAACGATCCTCAATTACAAAATGTTTTTGGGAAACACTGATTTTACATTGTTCATCACCATCTGTCAGAGTTGCAATGGATATCATCAAAAGCAGCTGCTGTCTTTTCCATTTCAGGCTCAGAGTATATCAAGAAGTGTAAAGATGTGCATTCTTTTGGCACTGAAAACGAAGAATTTAACTTGTGTGTTTGATACTTAAGTTTTCAAACCATTCCATACACAATGTTAATGCACAAGTGCTGTCTACTCCATGTTACACCACCAATGAAAATTTATGATTGCATACAGACAGGCTCAGAAAAAAGGGAACATTTTCAAATGAAAACATATGCCTTTATTTGCTGACACACTCTGATGATTTGAAATATTCTGAGTCTTGGTAATAACTTGCTATATTGTTCCTTACTGCCATTTAAAGCTATAAAACACCATCTAGATAAGGTTATACTCCTTCTACCTCTTGGTTCTCATTTTCATTACACCATCAATGTTTGAAGGAATGCTTTATATTCCTTTAGGAATGTCTTTGCAGCCAGGAGTAATTGTATTTTATAGTTCTGATAGGAAAATTACGATGTGATTTTCCTCTTTTGCTAGAGGAAAACAAGATGGAAAGAAGAGGGTTAGTATTCATTAAGAACTGCAAAGGGACGTTGCAGTTGAAATTTTCCATCTAAGATTAACTCCATTCCCATAGTGTTTCGGAACCATGTAACTTGGGACACTACTCCAAACTGATCCAATTCAAGTTTTGAAGCAGCTTTGCACAAAAAAATTAACAAATGTTCTGCACTTCTTTCAGGCACACTTTAGTTTACTGTCTGGGTCTTCATGTGACTTCTTCACAAGTACCTTTATGTGAGAAAACCTTCCTTAGATACCACTGTGATGGCTACAGCAAAAGATTTTTCTGGATACTGAGAAAAATTGGCAAAAAATGAGGGCAAGGCTCAGGGACATGGTCTATATTTAGGCCAAAATAAAAATACGAAGAAAAAAATTAGAAAGATAGAGCTACTGAGCAAAAGTATTTTTATGAATTGTTATAGCAGATTGTTATGAAGCTCAAACTTTCCCTGTGTTATTTACACCTCATTACTTATTTGCAGAAATATTTTAACTAAACTATTTTTAACAGAATGCTAGACCTTGCCAGAGCACAAACCCTGCTGGGACATACTGCTCACTTGTTACAGATGTTCTGCTACACACCAGGCACAGCAATATCCTGCATGTTTTCATTGCTGGAAGATTGTGCTTTGACCAGGCAACGTTAATTAAATGATGTTCTTCTAACACCATAAGGATATTGGAAAGTCAGAAAAAGTGGGGAACATAAAAAAAGATTTTTTTTCATTTCTTTCTCCAGGAAAATTGAATTTGTAGGAGAAAGTCCATGAGGGAATCCTGTTACAGAACATTATTTTTAAATATTGCAGTTTCTCCAGTTTGTACAACCCAGTGACTTTACACAGTGAAGTTTAATTGAAATTTATGCTTAAGGAAGAGGTAGGATAATTTTCTTTTCTCTAATGGTTTGTGCTGGTCAAAAACAACTCTACAATAACCCAGGTAAAACTGGTGTAGGCATTTGGAAGCTATGAAAACAGCCTGATCCACAGATATAGGTGACTGTTTATTTTTCAGTCTAAGCTTTACACTGAAGAAAAAAAGCATTGCTATGCACAGAAAAGACAAATAATTCTCCCTGACACTGATGCAACTTGACATTCATATTGCTGGATAAACTGAAGTGACCACTAACCTGGGGACCAAGGTAGAATGAAGATGAAAAAAAAAATGATGCAAACAAGTCTGCAGGTATTATCACTTTTTTATTTTGTAGGACTATGTTCTTACAGCCTTTCATAGCTGCCAGGCTAATGATTTACAAACCTGATTAGATATGGATGATAACTTATCTGTCTTTAAATCACAGTACAGAAAAAGTAGTTAAATGTTATTTGGATCTTGTAAGCAAATCTTTAATGCTAATACAGAAATAGATTCTTACAGAGAGTCTGACTTTGAAGTGCTTACAATGACTGTTTATGCTGTGGGCCAGAATGCATCTAGCTTTCTCTCACTGACTAGAGAAGCACTGACAGGAATGCCATGCAGTGTCTGAGATGCTTTCAATGAGGCAAGAGCACAGAAAAACAACAAGGAGAAACATTTAAGGAATGCAAGTCCCAAATATTAAATATTAAAAGAAAATCACAGAAATTTACATCATCACACATTTGAAACATTTTGTTAAACTATTTTCTCTTCTTGTTCATCTAGTTCCAGTGGATTTTGTCAGAGTTCGTGTGATAGAAATAACCTCAAAAAGACTTTGCATTACAGAGTCGGAAAAAAGGAGAAAAAATGTGTAGGCAGCATGTAGAATCAAGGGAGATGGACATTAGAACCGAATACAGGGAAGCCTCTTTGCTTGCTGCAGTATGTCCCTCCTCCCAGCTTCATGATGGTATCAACAATACATGGAATAAAATATCCAAATTATGCAGAGAAGACAGGGGACTTAATTGCAGAGTATCTGCAAAGGCAGCAGGACACACAAATCAAATTGTTTCATACTTTCACTCTCAAATTGCTGAGCAGGCATGCTATCAAGTGTATTTTTTCCAAATCTGCCTTGTACATGCCTATCCCTTTTTAACACATGTCCAGTTAATGCTCTAAACGGATTTATTACAGTGAAAAGATTGTATAAAACTAACTAGGCCTAACAGGAAATAAAATGTCACCAACAACTTGAATTAAGCTGAACCTTAGCTGAACCTGAAAATGTTCATGCCCTAACAGAAGGTGCTGAGGGCTGAGCATGTATTTGGAGCATTCTGCGAAAATTCATACTCAGGGAGTGCCACTCAGCTCTCTGTCAATTTTCTTGGTATCTCCCACTTCCACTTTTCAAAAAAAACACTTTTGAAAGTGTTTTGAAACACTTTTGAAAAAAGATTTCTGAGTGTTCCTTCATGACTTTGCTCTCTGTGTGTTTGCTGTCCTCAAAAACAGTTATCCACCAAACAGTAGGTGCTGAGCTCTGCAAGACTTAATATATTGTGTGATGGCCATTCATTTAAAGGAAGGGATGGCCACCAAAGTTGTATTCAGTGGGAGTGGAATAACAACACAAGGCCTTCATATTGGGCTCACACATTCACTGATTTTTCCCCTGTTGCTGAACATCCTGCAGACAACAAAATTTCCACCTTCCCCTGGTTCTGAGTGCATCTGCTGCATCCAGAATTCTGTGTGAATGAGGATCAAACCAGCTACAACAGGGAAGAATTCCAGAATCTCATGGCCCTTGTCCTCTTCCCTAAGAAAAGGGCAGCCAGGAGAACCAACATCTCTTTCTCCAGAGTACCTCTATGGAGCACTAGTCTGGGTGCAGAAGTAAGGCTGCAATTCCTTCAAACTCTGTGGACTGAGTGTGCTTGGGACAGCAAACCTGGCTAACACTAGTACAGGGCATCAGAGGACACAGAGTAGATAAAGGATCCTCCACACAAAATGTCTCTTATTCTGATTAACTCCTCTTACATTGTACCACTTGCTAAGGTAGACATAACTAGCTTAAGGAACTAGTCACTTCCCCTCAGAGGTGAGAGGTTAGGCACTGGAAAATTAAGCCCTTCTAAACTTCAGATTGTCATCTGTGGAGGCCATAGCATCAAGCAAGCCCCTAAAACAGGTATTACAGTCTGATCTTTGTTAGGCGTTACAAAGTTAGGGTTTGCTAGGAAAAAATCACACAGTGGACTGAGAGTGAATTGAAAGAATATTAAGTAGTCAGCTTGGAGAGTGATGGGGTAGCACAAAGTTTTTTAATTTTTTTTTTTTTTTAAGACCAGTGTCTGTCCTTTTACAGTTGCAATGAAGATGTGTTTGTCAGGGCAGAAGTCACAAGGTGGTAAAACCAGATTAATTCTCCTTACAACTTAGTAATGGACATTTTAAGGGATCCTCTGCAGTCCATTTTCTAACAACATAGCCAACACAAGGGATATGGATCAAACCTCAATATGAGTTTGAAGCCACAAGTGACTGCAGCTGAGTCTACATTATAAGCACTGACAATTGAAAATGTGACTTACTTCTTAAAAAAAATTAAATTTTCATTAAATATCTGAGACAGGACTTATATCCTGTGTGCCTGAAACCCCAGTGAGAGCTTTGCTTCTCATCACTCGTATCCAGAAGCTCTGTATCCCCTGCCAAGGAGCTTCCATCTCTATCACTATTCCTGCTCCTTTACTCCGCCGCGAGTCTGGCAGCATGTTCCACAAATAAAGCAGTATTAAAAAAAAATTAGCTCTTTCCTTTTTTTTGTTGCAAGAGAAGTTTCCTGCGTATTTGTAGTACTGCCTGAGCTTCCTTCTGCTGCATTTCCACTGCTGATGGTAAGGAAATTTGATTTACCTCAGATCACAAATCTGCATGTGCTTGGAGACCACTGGATTTCTGAACCACAAGTCAGTAAGGAATTAATTGCAGCTGTCAGGAAACTCTCTGGAGTTTCCAAAATATTGCATGGAGGATTAGGCGGTTTCAATTCTGTGCTCACTGTAGCTGAGTTGGCAAAATCATCTCTAAACCCCAAACTTTGAAGCAAGACTGTAAGCACTGGTTTTGTGACAGCTAATGCAAGCTTACCTTGTAAGGAAGAATCTGGCAGATGGAGCAGTTCTTTCAGAAATTAGAACTCCATAGTCTGGCAATTAGGTAGTCTCAGTGATTAATATACAACAATATAATGCAATACACATAGCACAGTGCACAGATAAGGACATATCATAGACCCATAGTAAGACAGAGATGGCAGGGAATAAGAGATGTTAACAAATTCATCTCTTCCATTCCAAACCAGAACTAACTACACCTCCTCTAACACTGGTGGAAGGTGTTTCCTCAATTTACTCTTTAAGAGCTTGATTGGTGAATTCAAGTAGCTGCCAACAAATCCAGTTATGGAGAAAAGTATGTATTTGTACTGATACCCATTTCACATCTAGGCAAAAAGTAATCTGTAGGCATCCTTTCTTTGAACTGTGTAAATGAGTTATTGAATTAACTGAAGCTATATCAGCAAGAAAACTAAAATATTTTAAAGATTAGTGTGAGCATGTATTTTAGAGGGGTCTATCCATAACAAATCACTGTTTATCCCAGCAGTCAGCCTTTCAAGAGAAAGAGGTGCAACAGAGAAATTTCTCCCCCTTAGTCCAATATGACAGATAAACATTTCTACCTTACAACT
This sequence comes from Climacteris rufus, assembly GCA_013398175.1. Lineage (NCBI taxonomy): Eukaryota > Metazoa > Chordata > Aves > Passeriformes > Climacteridae > Climacteris > Climacteris rufus. Next base: position 21,109 of record VZRZ01002374.1, on the reverse strand, counting down.
GTCTTGTGCAGGAAAGATTTTGCAAATATAAAAGTCACCTTTATTTTTTTATGTAACCCATATTACTATGCACTTGTATTGAAGTTTTGAGAATTGGGGTTTTGAGAATTTTCCTAATCCTCTGGAGAGACTTTTTAGCTGCTTTTAACTTTTATAGATATTGTTATTGTTCTAATAATTCCCTCATAAATGCTTAGAATGGGAGAGAATCTTCTTTTGATAACACTCTGATTAATAGTTTGAGATTCAATATATTTTTTTAATTAGGACTGTGGGCACTAGGGAAGCTTAAACAAACTTTAGAGTCAGAATAAAATCCAGAGGGCTTTTCTAAAATATCCTGGAAAATCTTAAACATTAAAAATCATTGCCAGTGGTTAAACGTTGTTCCACACGAAAATATCTTTGACAATAAATGATAGGAAAGGCTGAAACTCAGGTATAAATCAAAAGTTCTGCATTCAGAAAGTAGCATATGCTGCTACTAAAAGAACGAAGTATTAATTTATACAGTATTTATGCTAAATAGAATATTTCTCATTTTGTTTACTGGGTGTTATAAAGACACTTACCTGAAAAGTACAAATTATTATCAGTGATTCCTAAAAACATAGAAATTATTGTATAAAATAAAACCTGATGGTTTCTGAACCAGTATATGGTAACACCTGGGATAAGTATATAGATGCTAGGTATAGATCTAACTAGAACATTTATGATTCAAAAAAGTGCATAAAGGTGTTTCATTTCTTCAGATTACATGTAGTTATCAAACATCACCATAGTTTCACCTATTTCTATATAGGTTAACTATTGGCATAACAGATTTATACAGGTGGTATTGAATTTTATTATTGATATAACTGAGAGCAGAACATGACCTGTCAATACTCATAAATTAAAACCCCTTTAATATAACTGCTGCTCAGCTCAAATAAAGAGAAAAGTCTGTGTGGAAACCAGTTTATTACCTAAATAGAAATCACTAACTGACCTCAATGAGTAATAATAAAATCAATATGATTTACTGTATCAGGCTGATTCTATGTTGTCAGCACTTTGGTTTCTAAATGCTGCCAGGCTCAGCTTTTCTGTTCTTCTCCCCCAGGTTTAAATTTGCAACCAGGCTTTCCTTAAGTGTTGTCTCAGAAATTCACAACAGATTTCTGTGCTGACAATGCTGAAGTTGAGAAGACACAAGGTTTGACCTGCATACCAAGAATCACAGCTATGCTTGTTTCCACTTTTCTCATTATAAACAGTCTATAAAGTTTACAAAGTTTATAAAAAGTTTAATAAGTTTAATGCTTTGAGTTTTAGTGACACCAGAATTGTTTCTCTCTATGCTAAGAATGCACTTAGCAGCTTTTTGCCTCTTGAAAAGTGCTAAAGTTTGGGAGTATAGGTAACTTCTCCTACACATGTGATTTTCTTGCTCTGACGTGTAGCTTGTTCCAGGAGAAGAAAGGACCCAAGCTGTAGCCTGTTCAGCTTTGATCTTTAGACTTACCCTTGATTTTTTCAAGGGTTTATCAAAGTTCATAGAAAAACATTTAGTTTTTCAAAAATAATGTTACTAGAGTGTTGTCCTTCCTGTGGCACCCAGAGGAAGCTTCAAGCTATAGAAATGTGCTGACAAATATTGTTTCTCATTCTGTATTTAAATCCTGGATTTTGTTAGATTACCATTCCCTTAAAATACATAGAGTGAATGCCTAGGGTAACACAATACATTCACCTTTTGATGCACCTGAATCTTTACCTTCGGTTGAAAACTATTCAGAACAGCTGGTAGAAAAAACATATTTGCTCATCACAGAAACTTTTCTAAGGCCTTCTGTGCAGTGTAACAAAATGTCACAGTTTTCATCAGCGTTATTTTGCAGCCAACTAATGAAAAAATCTATGAATGTTCTTGGTCAATTCAAGCATTTAAATCAATTACAGTGAATGCTAACACATTGCATCAAATGTGCCTTTGTGAAATATGGTTTCTAGTGTCTATAATGAACATGCAGGATGATGATACCCCCTTTATTGCCCAAAGGAGAGGAAAAAAACCCAAGCAAAACACTCACGTGTGTCAATTGATTAGTTCTGTCGAATTTCTCTTATTATGAAGGGTTTTGACCAACATAAAATTCAATTGTATTGTTTGTACTGAGGTTCACTGCCTGAAAGCAACAAGGATATAGAAATACTTTTGAAATTTAATTAAAAAGGGATTTAATATAGTTTTTTCACAGTTTCTTCTTAAGATGTGTGGGAAACCACACAAACAGATGAACTTGAAAAAAATTTTTGATCAATTATTTTGGTAGTCATACTAATATATCTAGCATTCAAGATCTACCTAGAAATAAATTGTGCCTTTATTGCTTTTCAAATGGTACCATCAACTTTGCATATAGATCAAAATATATATGCAGGTATTGATGTACATATGAAAGTATTGATCTAAGGGGAAAATCAATGTATTTCAAATTAGTATTCTGTGACTGAAACATACAACCATATTCCTGCTTCAGACTGCTGTGGATATAGATATCAGTTGAACTATAACAGTAAGTTATCTTTGTAAGCTTCCATTTACCTCAGGAAATATTTTAGGCTAGAACAAGATCTAAAATTATTTTGGAGGAGGGGAATGTATTACAGTATTTTTAGTGTGTCCTATAGTTAGATCATATTGGAAGAAGTAAGAACTCATCACAACAATATATTGTGGAAAGAAAGCACAATCACCGTAGAGAATTTTACTAAAAACTTAGGAGAAAAAAAGGTTTCTTTAATCTGCCCACTGAAGAACTCCCTCAGAAAAAAAAAATAATTGTAATTCACACAAGGAGTTGCACTTGATGATCCTTGTGAGTCTCTTCCAACTCAGCATATTTTGTGATTCTGTGATTCTGTAATGTTGAGAACTGGAAAGAACAAACTCATGAATGAGTCTGACAGAATAGTGCAGATTAGAAAATGTAGGTGAAAAAAAATCACATGTTTCTTTAAAAGACAGTGGGGATATGTTTAGAGCATTACAGTTGGTATATTAGGAGGTTTGTGTGTAACTCACTTTAGAAATTATATGTTGCTTCTATTTTATTTTAATAAGTAATACACTGGAGCTTATTTGTACTCCTGTGATTTCTGACACCCATCTTTGCTATTTACAGCAGACAAGTAGGGAAGACTTAAGCCTTTTGGAACACAAACTATGCTTGTGTTTGGTTCTGTAATGTATTTTCCAAAATGTGAGTCTATTTTCTGTTGTATCTGGAATTTAAAAAAGAATCAAAACGCCCCACAGTGATGGAGAGTAATTGATCTCAGATTTTATTATCAGGAGTTAACATATATGTACAAAAGGATTAGGGAAAATCTGGGGAAAAAAATCTTCCTCTCAGAATTGTTTGCACTTGTTTAAATTATCTTTTGCAAGCAAGTATCTTATTTCAAGACTATTCCAGTGTATTGTTCCAAAGTGCCACAGCAGGTGTATGGAGCATCATTTCCTCAGACAAGTTTAGCTATGTGGTGGTGGATTCAGATGTTGTTGCAAGATGGTTTTATATACAAGCATCCCACTTTTTTGGACCTAAAACTGTTGATCATCATCCTGCTGCTGTCATACTGCTGTAAAAGTTACACCAACATATAGAGTCCATTTTGAAGTGAGGAAGAATCTGAAAATATACATGCATACCTTGATACAACCAGCCATGGTTTGTGGTGGTGTGCAGGGCTGAGGCCACAGCAGCCAAACCTCGGCATTGGTGGAACGGGGCTCAGCACACCACCCCTAGAACTCCTACTCTGTTTAGGGTGACACTTCATGTTCACCCCATGATCCCTTTCAGTTACTGTTTGCATGTTTGCTACTATTGGTTAGTATGACCATTACATAATGTTCTGTACTTGGAGTTATTCTGGAAAGTTCACATCTCTTCGGGTTCTTATTAGTTCTATTGTAATCCCTGTACCCCCACTGGCTGTTCTTACCCACTTCCTTTCCATTTAAAAATCCCACTGTATCCTGTGCCCCCTGCCTTTTGTCCCTGGATTTGCTCCACTTTGCCGCACCCCCACGCTGCTGCTTGTGAACCCTTGGACCCTCGCACTGCTGCTTCCGAACCCTCGGACCCTTTTCCCCGCACCTGGAACCCAGATGCGTGCTGCTGCTTCCCGCTGCTCCTGCCTTCCCGCTGCTCCTGCCTTCCCGCTGCTCCTGCGTTCCAGCCGCTCCTCGCCACTTTTCCCCACTGCTTCTCCCAGCAATAAAAGAGCTGCAAGTCCATACAAAGGTCCCTCTCAAAGTCTGTCCCCGCTGGCTGCCGAAGAACACCAGGCTGGGGCTGTCCCTCATATCAGAGGAGCTGGCAGCCACAGCTGGAACCCCGCGCTTGGGGGGTATCGCTGCAGCGGCAGCTTCTTCTACCCCCAGCACACGCGGGGGAAGCGAGCGCAGCCGAGCGACCTTGGGTCGGCTCCCAGCGGCGGCGAACCCCGCGTTTAAAATGGTTATCTCTTCCTTGCCCTACATTGAGCCCAAAGTCACTGAAGCCAATAGCAGAGGTTAGTTAGGCTAGATATATGTGAATGAAAATCACTTACAAAGGTACTTTTGAGTTCACACTGTGAGTTGCCAGAGTGTTAAGGCAGTCCAATATCCACTTTGTAGGGGAAAGAACTCACATTTGCAATTGCTGAACTCAGATATGCAGAAAAAGGACACCAACCTTCACTTAAGTACTTTCTTAGAAGTGATTTATAATCTTAAAATAGAGGTTTTGTTATGCCAGGGGTGTACTATGAGCAGTACAAAGCATTCCCAATGAAGACTGCTGAAAAGAGGAGGATAAGGAGGGGGTGTCATCTTCTATGCCAATAACCAGTCAGAGTACATGGAGCTTCACCTGGAGTTGGACAAGGAGCCAACCAAGAGATGACAGGTCAGGATTAATGGGAGGGCAGGGACAGGTGACATTGTACTGGGGGTCTAGTGAATGGCATCCCTGTTCATGTCAAGGGAGTTTAAAAAGAAGATCTTTAAGGCCCCCTCCAAAAGCATTCTACGATTCTATGACCTAATTCAAGGAAGGAAAATGATGTTATTCTTGAAGCCTTTCTTGGTTCATGGATCAGTTTTAGCCCAGAGTCATGGCTAGGCTTCTAATGCTCAGATTTCTGCTCTGAAACAGTTTGTGCTCATATTTCCCCACAGTAAGAATAAAACTCTGCTGTCAGCCAGGAACAAAAAGATGAGCACTTTTCACTTTTCTCAGCATTTTGACAAAACACTGATGTAGTTTTATGTTGACCATATGGCATTTCCAATATGCAGCTTAAGGAGGCTCTTTCTCAGATTTTGAGCAGTGCTAGCAAATACCAATAGCTAAGGCATACTCAAAAGTGGCTTACAGACATAGAAGAACTTTAGAGGATTTACTTTTAATAACAAGAGAAGAATGCAGTTTCATTTCTGACATGAAAGAACTCAAACAGTCCCTGCTCCATTCACCTCCTAACTGACAAACTCTTGGGTTTTATTTATATTATAATTGCATCCAAGGACCACAGTCAGGCCTGCACTCTTGTGTCAAGAACAATGTTAACAGGTAAGAATAAATGTCAAGGGAATAATTATTTTAGTCTAAGTTACAACACAGCTCTGTACTGTAGCTTACACTGTGAATGCAGTCTGTCTGTCCAAGCTCCTCAAGTGAATACTCTGGACTGAAGTCACACAGCGAAGTCCTGTACACTAAAGTGAAGGACCTAAATACAGCAGGGTCTTTCTCTGGAGGACTGGAGTAACTTCTCTCCATGAGCATTTAAGACATCTGTTTTAGAAGAGCCTTATTCAGATCTTAAGAGCTAGGACTATTTATGACCTTATATCAGGTGTGACTCCCAGTGCATGTTTCTGATGTATCTTACTTGTAAGTGGTGTGTTCATGTGTCTTAATGAAACACAGTTTATTACATCTTTACACTTAAGTAGAATTCCCGGTCCACATGGGGTTAATACATCACAAGTAGTGCACTGTGAAATCACATTGCTGTGGCCTAGTACAGATTATTGTCCAAGAAAGCAAATCCTTATGGAAACAAAGAACAAGAATGAAGGAAAGGAAAAAATAATTAGGTTTACTGTCCATGTGAGTAGGCTATCACAGCCCATAAGTGTAAGATTCAGTTCAAAATTAACACATTCAATTTACAGGCACATTAGGGAGCTGAACCCCTACTTTGGTGAATGGAGATCCACTCAGTAGAAAAGTGCTTCTGCTAGAACCGAAGCAAATGGCTGGACAGCTGAATCTTTCCCTAGACTGACCAAATCCCCACTGACTGACAGAGTAAGTTGTACACTGATCATCTCAGTTCATATACTGTAGTCCTAAATTGAATCCTACCTGGAACATCATCATGCTACAGATAAAATGTTCAGGCAAAATCTGCAAATCAGGTCTACCATCCTGGTCAAAAGAAATAAATCAGTATAGTACTCATCAATACTTGAACCTTTTTTCCTGTTTCCTCCTCATACTGCTAGAAGCAGAGAGGCTCATTTTCTCTTCTAAAAGAACCATGCCTGCCCTGTTTTCCAGTTTTCTTTATAGGGATATATTTGTGTAATCATAATAGATGCACAAAAATTGAGCAACTGATAAGTCTCTTTTCCATCATAAGTGAACCTCAGAGGAGTAACTTTCCTGCTAATTGAAGAATTGAACAAAACAGAAGCAGCTTCCCAGTCCCTGGAGATGGAGACGACATGGGTCCTTTCATATTATTTCCGTGTATTCATGAATTAAAAATGCTTTGTGAATGTTATAAAAAATTTCCCAACGGCAGCAGGTTGTTTCTTTTTCCCCCACCATTGATACAGGAAAACCATTACAAGATCAGCAAAACAAACGATGCTAACGATGATGCCCTCATTTGCCCTGCAGTGCTTGGAGAAAACCCCAGAATTATGGCTTTATTCAGTGCCCCGATCACATAATGTGATGAATATCCACACTCTTGGTTATTTAAATTAAATCTCTAGCTGGAGAAACAGACTTCTTCTGGTTCTACCTTCCAAAGCCTTTTTTCATCAGACATTCAGACATTCTTCAGCCAGCAAGTTTTGTAGTTGAAGAAGGAAAGATGGAAAGGAAAAGGGCAAAACAGTATTCTCACTATAAAGACAAAATTGTCCAAATGTGTGACATTGAAGTAATTTTAAGTTTCAAAATGTCTCTTCTCTGGAGTCACATTTTTGTATAGTCTTATCTGTTAATTCTGTTTCAAATGTTAAAATAAATTACTGTGTTCTCACATCTGACTAGGTACTGCTGTACTGCTATACTGTGAATGTCTGAAATATCCCAATTGATGCAATCAGGATAAGTTGCACACTGATATTTGGAACCAGACATTAAGCACTGGACCATTTTCTTATTTACTGCTTTACTAACAGCTTTTCCAATATTAGGACACATTGAACAATTTTCAAATATGTACATGCTTGAGAGAAAGACCATATCACTGAAGGTAGTACAATCCAAGGAGGACCTGAAAAAGGGAAAAGGACTTTTTAAATAATAATTCCCAAATTCAGATTTTTACTATTTCCCTTTTAATTGATTTATTACCTTTGAATTTCTAGCTTGGACTCATCCAAATTTTGATTGCACTTTTCTGGGGACTTCAGTCTTCGTGACAAAGATAGTTGACTTTTGGGTTACTTAAAAGTGTTTTGTATAAATTGATGCTATTTCTCTCTTATATTCACACTCCTAACACAGAGTAGTTTGAGAACTGAGGCTTATAACCCACTTAAAAAATCCCTAGATATACTTAGGACTCAGTGAGTTTCATAAACACAGGTAAATTATAGAATCAAAGAATATTCTGAGCTGGAAGGGACCCACAGGGATCATCAAGTCCAACTTCTGGCTCTGCACAACTGCAAAAGTCACACCATGTGTATGAAACATTATCCAAACACTCAAATTCAGGCAATATAGAACTCGCCTCTTTCTAATTGCCTGGCCCCAGAATATCAAACAGACACATTTCCCAAACACTTTACCTGCCTCTGTCAGGAACATATCCTGAAATGGAGGTACTAAAACAGCATTTATTTTATTTAGCTGAGAAGAGTGTACTTTTTCAGTTTGTAAATAACTTCTTAAAAATGTCCTGCTTTGAGGCATCTTTTTCCGTATGAGTTTCATCGTGTATTTACCATCCATTTCTGATGGCATTTATATTCATTTCCCCCCCCATCTTTTGTCCTCTTTAATCTTTATTATTTGAGTTCAGGTACCATTCTTCTCCTAAAAATCCCTGTAATCACTGCCTCTCACACATACTATGTGTGCCAAAATAGTTTTCATTGCTCATGCCTTTCCCAAGGGCCTTACTCTCCTCCATGCACTTCCCTCATTTATGCAGGAAAACAATGCTCAAACTAACATCCAGGAGATCTCATCATCCTCCAGCAATGCTGTGGGTCAGCTACCCTCTTCTCTGAAATGAAAATCAGATAAGAAGCTTTCCTCCTAAGAGACTGCTTAAGTAGTGAACAATACCAGCAGAAATGAATTTACAGTACATTTTCTACTTTGACTAACACCCACCTGTGTCAGATACTTATCTTTGGAGAGGATGAATCATTGCCTGGAGAGTGTCTTTGCTCTCTGCTGTCTGTAGGTGGGAAACCAGATGATTAGCTTAGAACAGCTGTCTCATGGAAGAAAAGGAAAGAAATCAGCAGGCAAAGCCCAACCAATGCCAGAGGTCAGAAGTTCCCTGCCCAAGCTGAAGCTCTTCACTCCCAACTTTGCTCTTAGGGAGAATAGGCAACTCCAGTGAAACAGTTTGTCTCAGCTATCATAACCACCGCCCAAGGATGAGTGGAATTGCCTTCCGAAGCAGTTTTGTATTTGGCTACAGTGGGAGGGTGAGGTGCTACGATTAGGTCCCTAAGGCTAACTTTTAAACAGGGAATAAATGCTAAAACAGGTATGCTACCACACAGTATGTGTGAGGGTAAAAATAACAATGAGTAGCAATTCTGCTTTACATTGCACTCCTGAATCTCTAGTAAATTTGGGTACTGGAAGTTCTCCTAAGGGTTTGAGTGACAACACAATGTCTTCATCCCAGGGCTAGCATCTGGCCAGTCTTCACCACAGACAGCTCCCAAGTCAGGATGATCTTCTTAGAGCTCTCAACCCATTTGCTACTCCTTGCATTAATTATGTTCAAGATTCAGGAGCTATCAAAATTCAAACAATGATGACAAACGCCCAATCCATTAGTGAAGTTTATTTTCTCTTTTCTAATACATGATGTAAAGGATAAGAATTATTTATGACCAGCCTGTATGCAAATCAGTAAGGAAGCATTTGTTTCTTTCATGAGTGACTGAGGTGACAAAGATGCGCTTTGAAATATGTTTGAAATGTTGTATGCTGTTACTGCATGTTTTCACCACACTCAAAATAAGAGGTTAATTGCGGGCAGACTGAAAAATAATGAGATAGCATCACCATTTACAAACAGCGACAGCTGTAATATGGTAAATAAGTATGACAACTGAATGAGTAATATGCTATTTCATTCTGAAGCCTGTACAAGGTCTTTCTCTTACATCTTAAGATCATTTTTCACTCTGTGTAAGAGAATATGGTATCTTCATCCAAAGGAAGCATTATAATATATAACAAAAGCAGACATCAGCAACAGAAGATCAAAAAGAATACTTGTGTTTTCCTTGAACATGAAGGTATGTTTGGGATTCAGGACAAAAAACTGCATGTGTAAATGCCTTCAGTATTCCAAAAGCATGACTTACTCTTCTACACAGGGTACAGAAGAGGCTGTAGCTCCATCTTCAAGTATCAAAACTTCTCCTGATACCAGTGTTTGACTTTTGTATATTTTTACACTTATTTCTGAATGCTGCACAACTTTTTTTATTGGCTAGTAGTTCATAGACAGAGTTCTTCCATCATTTTGATCAGAGGGAGTCTCCTCAAATATGGTAGTCTGTGCTTATAATTTACTGTGACAGACAGCTAAACCCCCAAAATTTCTATTTTCACTGGGGAGGAAAGACACAGAAGAGCTAGTTGCAGGTAATTTATCATGTGTGTAATGTGAATGTTTACATCATCCTAGCAATAACATGAACAACCAAAGTGTGTCCAATTTACAACTCAGTTCCAGATGATTTTCAAATTGAACATATTATGAAGAAAATTAAAAGTGAAAAAAGATAATTGCTCTTATGTCTATCATGCATTGAATAAGGAAAATCCCTCAAACAGAGAATCTGTTATCAGAGACAATTTTTACTATCTGCATAAGCATGACCTTGATTAATGAACACAGAATGATGTGTATCATGTAAGTTGTCAAAACAGGAGGTGGATATCTAGTAAGTGTTTAATGTTGCTAAAATTCTGGCAAAGACTTTGAAATTGTTCAGAGGATGAGACAGTGAGAGAAAACGTAACAGCAAAAAAAAGGCAAAATATTTCTCCTTTATTCAAGCATATAAAGAGTTTGCCTTACACATGATCTGTAATAAACACAACACAACTTTTTGATGAATATCTATTGGCACTGCAATAGCACTGAGCTTTCTTAACGATCATTGTGGCCTTTCAAAACCAAAAATGCTTAGTAGCAACATAGTCATTGTCACATCAAGGGATAAAAGCCCCCTGAAGGGATTGAAGGCATATTTTCTCTTATTCTGCATAGGATAGGTGAGGTAAAGAGGAATTAAATTACTCAAGCAAGGCAGTAAATGTCGCAAATACAACCCATGAGTTGAAGATTTATCTTTTCCTAGCTCTGACCCAGAACACAGATCCAGGGAATAAATATCCCCCCCGCAGGACTTCAGAACAGTTAGCCAGATTTCACTGGCAGATCAGGAAGCAGCATTCAGCTGAAGGAAGTGTGCTTCAGCAGAAAACCAAACATACAGCTCAAAGGTAGGTGTGTCAGCAGACTAAATCTACCTCATGGTGTCTTAAGGAAAAGACTGATAAATGCGCTGTGTCTAGCTGTGGTCAGAAGGGCTGTGATTGTCTTCATTGATAGGAAGAGGATCTAGGCCATCCTGTCAAGGCAATCTGCATCCTTTCTCATGCAAGGCATGCTGCAGTACACAAATCCTCCCTTTACCTTCTGCAGAGAAGTGTGCCTGTGCCCCGGGCCACAGGGGACACCTATTCTTGAGTCAGGGCTTGTTGCCCTCATGTAATAGCTGCTCTGGGTACCTGCCCTCATATTCTGCAGAATCATATATTCGGCAATATGGCTTAAAATATTTCCTGAAATACAGATATGTTATGACTTTTATCCGTTGTAATAGATACAAAAATATTACAGCAAATTTCTGAACTTTGGGCTTTCAGTAAGGTATCTATGCTGATTAGATTTTATTAATGTATTTTTGAGCTCTCCTGTCTACAAGAGAAATCAGACTTTTAGTATTATATTCAGTAGAAATTTGGGGTTTTGTTGTTCTTCTCTTCTTGTCTTACACTTGGGAACTTCATTTGCAGTTTTCTTTCCTGTTATATTGTCCTTCATGTTTAATGAGTTTTCAAAACCTTCCTCAATGGTACTTAATTTCCCTCGGTGCTTCTTCCTATGTAGTCATTGATATACTCAGCCTTGCAAAAATATCTTATTCTCTGATTGTGATGTCTTTGGACTTTGGAGTTTTATTCAATGTTAAATTACAGCACTATGTTTTACTACAAATAAGGGAATCCAAACTTATTTTGCAAAAGGGTGGCTGTTTTGTGTTCGTTATACTCACTTATTAAGTAAAGGAACAGTACTCCCAATTTAGGAAACTAAGTCACAAATTGCAAAACATAAACTGCAAGAAACCTCATTTCACTCTGTGTACAGGCTGAGCTTATGGGATTTGCTATTCTTTGATAACTTTGTGTCTGCCCTACTTCCGGTTTCTAGAAATGCTTTTCACATCATGGTGCCCCGTGCTCCTTCCTGTCTTTTGACTGTCAAAAAATAATCATAACAGAGCAATAATCCAAAATAATCATTTGGAGCAATCACTGTAGAGGATACATGTTAATCTGAAATGTGACCTCTGTCTCCCACCATCGCTACCAGACTGGAGAGAGTGGAAAGATAAGAGTGCCAGAAATGAAACATGGGTAGCTGAGCTCCAGACACAGGATAAGGCATTGCATGTGGAAATGCACTGAGCCCCAATCTGATTTCTGTGCTTGTTGACATTTTTTCCCAAAACCCATTCCCCCACAGTCTATTGACAGGGTGCCAACCCTGCTTTGGGGCACAGCCCATCCCATGACATTGAAGATTTCAAGCCATGACGGTTCAAACAAGGGAGGTCTCAGTACGATGTAAAAAAGCTGTTTACTTTTAATTTGTAAGGATGTGGTGTTAATTCTAAGATCAATTTCCCTTTAAAGTAGCTAAGCAGACTATTACCTCTTATCTCAAGGACTTTGTGGAGGTAAAAATTATTTATAAGTTTTACATAGCAATTTTTTTTCCTTCTCTTTGCAATAGTATTCTCCTATTTTCTGTCATCTGTCTTTTTATTCAACTAAGTGGCATTTAATTATTTGCACTTACTGCCCTGACAAAGAATGAGTTCTCTGTACAAAGAAAAAGCTTATAATGTTTCCTTTGAACAGCACTAGCTTTTTATCATGCCAAAGTGGACACAAAAAGTTTCTCTGGTCAATTACTCACTCACCAGCAGCAACCACCACAATTGTGCTCTTTCAGAAACACATGAAGCTAACATCTTCTGGGTAATAGAAAATGGATTTCCTTGTTCTGAAAAATGACCATAATGAATTTGAAATCTTAGTAGAATGGATAGCCTGTGGACAGCACTTTCCACTAACCACTGGAAGAGGTGTTCTAAAAACAATAATAATCAGAATCGTTTCTACAGGAACCAACCAAACCTGTCACTTAAGGGCATATGTGCCAGGCTACCAAATGCACAGCACAATAAATCGCTTTTCCGGATTTTGTCTTTATACACCACTGAAAGTCTTTTAACGATCTCTCTAGAGAACTACCTCTTTTCAGTATTTATTTCCAGTAGTTTTTTCCAATATTGTATTTGTTATGATACCTTGGAGGACACAGTGTTTCAGGGTGATTCTAGTGGTCCATCATCTCATGAAAATACATTGCTCAGAGTACCCAGAGTACATATGCTGCTCCCAATTATTAGTGAGCGCCAAAGACAATGCTTCCATTAGTATACATCAGTGGTATCCTTTGTCTCTGCTCCTTGTTTCTTGAATTTCCTCTGAAGAATGCAAATAACCCCCCATTTTTCTTTGCATATATGTGAGTAGCAAGACTCTGAACCACAATCTGCAAGGGGGATGCAAGGATATCTGCTTTATTGCACTGACAATGACCTCTTAATATTTTGATTGCTCATGCCTATGTGAAATTAGCATCTGTAAACTCATGTATGTTACAACATCAAAATAGAGACAGAAAGTCCAATAATTCTGGGAAATCATGCAATGCTTTGCATGAAAAGAGTAAAAGGGAGTTTGAGATGTTTTAACTAGGACAATAATTTAGAAATATACACGTGATCTAACAGAAATACCTGCACAAGGTTAACTTCTAAATTGAGTGTTCCTTTTTTAAGGTATTAAAGGTTTTAAAAACTTGTTTCCACTGAAACCATTGTCAGTCATGCTCATATAGCACAGTCTCATTCTTCTAGCATGGCAGAGTGTAGGGATGCTGAAAAGAATATGATAATGAGTCAGGAAGCCTAATATAATAAAAAAAAAGAAGTTAGACATGAACAGATGTGAATCACTTGAGTGAACTGCTGATAAGACATTGGACAAGCTAGTTGTTTACAAGGATTTACAAGATAATATGGTTCATAGCAAGCATAATATACAGAATCATAAAAAATGTTTGTATCAAAACTTGAATTACCAGACTCTAGAGAAGCAAGTGAAAAGTCATGTAAATCAGAAAGTCCTTTCATGTTAACATATAATGTTAGTCAAATTCTCAGATATCTAAACACTCTGAATTTATTAACAAAATAAAAATAAATCTGAAGACCCAGTGGAGAAAAGCTGTCAACATCCCACCCAAAAATAGTACACTCTCACTTCCCATTTTGCTAGAGGTACAGCTGGGAAAAAATGGCTTTGCTCTTAGTAAATAAAGAAGGATATTAAGAGAGACATTATAAAGGGAGAATGAAAATAGATGGGCTTATAAAGAGGTCCAAAAGACATTTTGAAAGGCATCTCTGATGGGTGGATGATGACAACAAAGGGATTTTGCAAGCTGGTCAGTTTGCTGGGCTGGTCAGCCTGCCAAGAGCTGGCACAACATATTAGTCATTGCTGTTCTCTCATTCAGCAGAAATTTATTTCCAGAATAAATAATCAGATACATTATTTTGTAGCTTCCTCTGTGTGCTTAGTATCATAAAGGACACATGCAATACCCTGAGGGCTGTGACAAATGGTTTATAAAGCAATGATCATGCTGGCCAAGCTAGTTACATTTACAGCAAGACACACAGCAGCTCTCACAGAGGGAAGAATTTTCTGGCACACAGACCAGCAGCAGGCTTTGTGCAGAAAGGTAAGGGCTCAAGTGGGGAGATGAACAAAAACGTGTTCTTTCCTAGGAGCTGACTGCAGCAAGAATACGGAAAACAGCTCAAAGAAATGGAAGCAGCAGAAAATACTGTAATCCCAGTTAAGCCTCAAGACTTAAGAAACAGGAACTCAGCAGTTCACAGGCCCTCTTTGTGCCATGACTAAGCCCACCAAAGAAGGGGAAAGTAATAATTTGGTTTTACTTACAGTGTAAGTGTTGAATCTCTTCATGGCACAGCATAGGCTGACCTCCAAGTACATCTTCCAAGGGGAGAGGTGCTTTGAGATAGATGACCTTAAACAGATGAAGGAGAGTGTATTGGCTAATCTGTTTGATTGAGTGATACTAACTATTGTTTGCCTAGGCCTATGATATAGCACACTTAGACTTTAAACACATGCACAAAAGGATTTTTCTTGTCATGCAAGTTATGCATGATAGCTTTGTACTGGAAACTAATTAAAAGAAGTATGAGATGGATATGAAAAACAATGAAAGCAATTTCTAAGAGCAAGTTTTAGAAACACAAAACACCATCTTCTAACCATGGTGATGCAATTTATAAATATTTGTCACTCACGTGACCCAGAATAAAAGTTGAGATTTTGATTCCCAGAATAAAAGTTGGGAACCCAGCTGATGAGCCATAACAACGGATACAAAGGGACTGGGTACTGGTGCTGTCATTGGTGCTGGGTGTGAGCAGAAAGGAGGATGGCAGCAAATGATGAGAGTTCAGTTGTTACTAAACCATTATTGTGTTATGATTACATCTGGCTTGATCATGTCTGCTCAGAGACAAAAATCAGTCTAACCTTG
This sequence comes from Climacteris rufus, assembly GCA_013398175.1. Classification (NCBI taxonomy): domain Eukaryota; kingdom Metazoa; phylum Chordata; class Aves; order Passeriformes; family Climacteridae; genus Climacteris; species Climacteris rufus. Next base: position 5,605 of record VZRZ01002374.1, on the reverse strand, counting down.
AACATCAGAGGAAAAAAGAAAAGTGAGAAAATCAATATAGAGTGCTAGTATCATGTACACTGCAGAGACTTTGGTGGTGATATAGTCCCAACCCCTTTCAAAACAGAGCCAACTTCAACATTTTCCCAGATTATCCAGAGAAAAACTCCACGACCTCACTGAGAACCCTGTTCAAGTCCTTGTGGGAACTGTTGCTGTAATTTTTTTTTCCTTTTGACTAAGTGCAACCTGTACATGTTGTCTCTTGCCTTTTTCTTGCACACCCCTGATTCTAACTTAGTCCATTTCAAAATTGACTAAGACTGATGAGCCTTGTCGTAAATCTTTTAGAGAACTGCCTGGAACAATCTCAGACAAAAGCCATCAACAATTTTCAGAGTTCATGGAGAACAGATATGGTCCAAAAGACTGCAAATGAGCAAATGTATTGGAAGTTTTAAAGAAAGAGTAAAGGAACTGCTGGGAAGTGAGACACTAGCAAGGATGGAGTTTTGGGAAAAAATCCAATAATAAATACTCAAACTGTAATTTACGGACACCTGGATGATGACAAGAAGACCAGCCAGTTGAGAGTTTGTAAATTTGATTTAAGTGTTCCATGAGGCAAAAAAAAAAAAAAAGCAGGAGCAGTATATGTCATATTCTCACTTCAGAAAAGTTTGACATTTTTTATGTGATATTCCTTAAAACAAGTTAGGAGAAAAACCTGTCAGGCAGAGATTTTTATGAAAGAGTATAAATCTTGAGTATTTGGTAACCACTAAAAGTATTTATTAATGGTTTGTTGTCAAAATGGAAGACGTGTCAATTGAATTTTGAAGAGGTCTCTCTTGAGATGTCTACAACTCAATGTTTCTTTTAAGAACTTTCACAGAAAATATACCTATGAAGTTTGCAGATGACACTACACTGGAGGGGGTAATGAAAAAATAGGGAAAAATAGGATTAGATGTTAGGATAATTGTGTGAAACTAACAAATAGTGCACAGTCAATAAACCATGAAAGATGTTATAGATAAGTAGGCTGCATGTGCAGATGGCTGGGTAATAGTTCTGAAGGAAAGAATTGGAGTTTAAGTGGAAAGTTTGATAATAAGCTGAATATTAAAGAATATAGTCATGCTGTTAGGAAAAAAAGACAAGCACTCTACTAGAATATACACACACATATATGTGCATATGTGTACATACATGAAGATAACCTACCAAACACAGCAGGCTGTTCTCTGGGGATTTTCCTTGCCTTAGCCTTTAATGAATAGTGTCCTCAGAAGTAAAAAGTATGCTCTAAAAGAAAAAAAATGGATCAAGTGTAGAGAGTTCAAAGTAACAAAATGTATCTTTTAGAGAAAGACTGGATAATTTCAGATAGCTTAGTACAGAGCAAAAGAACCGAGGGGCCATCTATCAAACCGTAACAACAAAAATAGTAATCAGTTCCCCATGCCTTTAAGTGAATATGGTATGCAGCAGGGAGCTTAAACTGAAGCATTATGAGGAACACTTCATAGGATGGATAATAAAGCATAGGAATAGGCTTGGGGGGACTATAAGATAGACAGTTCTCAAAGTTTTTAAGAATAATAAGTTAGAAAAATCCCAATCAAGAACAATAAAGGCATGACAAACCCTGGGGAAAGAGAAGGACAAGGTAACATCCAAAGGTATCATGCCACCCAGTTTTGCCTTAATGACTGAGGAAACCAAAAATTAATGAGACCTTTATCATGTTCAAATTTTTTTGGACTAGTAAATATTCATATTCTGAAGTTTATTATGGTGTTACTGCTCAATGTTTACTACCCTGAAGTAGCAGAATAATGTATTACCAAATAAAGACCTAACTCTGGTTTCACCTGTTCAGACAGAAAGCACAGACTGGCAGGACTCTGTAATGAGGTACTTTGAACTTTCCCTTACAGACAAATGATCTGGTATGTAATGCTGAGTAATTTACTTTAAAAGATCTATCCATTTCATGAGCGTAGTAGCTAGTCCACAGTATTTGAGCTCATTTTCTCCTGCCTGACCTGTACTTGCATGCATAAAGCACAGCTGTGTATCCCAGATCACTTCCATAGCTATCAGCTGGTAGCATCAATCTCATTTGAGAACATACTGTTGTAGTTCCTCCTCCAGCTAACATTTTTTAGGTGTAGGAGTTGAATGCCCAGTCCACAGAGGAGTTGTTTAGGGAGAGAAGGGTTTGGAACTTCTCTCTCTGGCATGGGTGACAGTTACTGGTAAAACAGACTACTGGGCAAAAGGGGACTGTGAGGCATCTTCTGTTTCCCGGTGTGTCTCCCTTTGTGGTGTCTTAGGTCAGATAGAAAACACCAGCCAGAGCAAAACACACAGCTTGGAAGAGTTCCTGGTTTCCACAGTACTGTAAGGGTGCGCAGAAACTGGTTATCAGGCCATAGTGAACACGAGTTGAGCAGTGGTGCTTCTCAGTGTGTCTTCTCAGTGGTGCTTCTCAGACAGACCTGAGACAATTATGTTTTCACCTCAGATTTCAGGCACATTCAGAGCCCAAAAGAACAGCTTAGCAGCAGTACTGACACTCAGATTTTACACTTAGAATTATATTTGATAAAATACTTTGGCTTCTCTAGCCTTTGGTTGATTTTTTCCAACTCCAGTTGTACAATGATACATTTTATTCTCCTTTGAATAGCTATCCTACAAGGATATTTCAATACCACTAACTCAGTTCAGGTTCTGAGAAATACCATAAATAACAGATGATACAAAAAAAAGGAATATTTCATATTCTGCACAGTTTTATTAGTGTATATTACTTGACATTCAGGTACAACATAACTATTTCAACAAACTTCTTTTATTGTTAAATTAGAAGAAAAAAAATTACTCTTAAAGTCAAAAGAATGTTGTAAAGGCTGAGAAGTGTTCAATGGATAGAAAATGTCAAGATAGTTATGTATTCTGATATAGACAACAAATTCCAGCTTACATTTTCTTCACGGGGATCCCTTCCCACTTCGGTGCATGACATGGTTTGGTTTTTCTTCATATACAGAATCTTGGTATTTTGTAGTGTCTTCTCACTATGCATTCCACACAGTATTCAAACCTTTCTGTCAGGGCAGTTATTATATTCCTCATGAGCTTTTCTGTGGTGCTTGTTTCAGTGTCTGAGTGTTTCACAAACTGTAGTCAGGTTCTTAGCAATCTCTGGCATGAGCACAACCTAGCAGAAAGACCAGAAATGAGGCACAAAGACTTTTAAAAATAACAATATATCCCCTAGTTGTAAATATTATTGCAATAAGCTGGGCTCATCATAATCTCATTTTTCAGCAACCTCAATAAATAAAAATTTCCTTTGTTCGAAGTCAGTCACCTGACTCAGGTGGGTTTCAACAGTTTCAAGGAGTTACCAAAACTTCTGCAAATGAGACAGCAATGACTGAAGACAATGAATAAGACAACCACACATGTTGTTAAAAGACGTATGTTATTTACTCCTGATACCCTTTGGAACTGTGTTTACAGGAATGGACGGTAAATACTCCAGAACAGAACTGCTTCAACCATGGTGCCACAGGAAAATATTATTCCTGTCTATTCAGCCTTTGTGAAGACACACCTGGAGTATTATATCCTGGCTTGGGCCCTCCAGAACAAGAAGGAGACTGGCAAATAGGATGAGGCCACTGAAGGGCTGGTAAAATTAGTGGGGACTGAAGCACATGATATATTAAGACAGGCCGAGGCAACTGCATTTGGTTAGTCTGAAGAAGAAGAGGCTATACAGAAGGCATATCTAATCGCTACCTTCATTCAGGAAGAGTCTGTCTTGCCTTAGGAAGAGTGTCCCCAGCAGGTCACAGGAAGTCTTCCTTTCCTCTGTGCTAGGCAGGAACTCAAATGAGGAAATTTCAATTCAAGTATTTGTCATCAATAAAAAGGAGCTGTAAACTGATGGTTCTAAGCAAAATGTCAGGTAAAGAGGAAATTTGTTCCAAATGATGCCAAGAAACCAAACACAGTGTCTTTTTGCAAGTGTTTTGCTCTCCCCCTCCATTATCTGTAGTCTTTGCACGTTCTTGCATTCAGGGGTGAAATGACTAATCACAGGTTACTACAAAGAGGACTGAGACAACCTGTGGTGCTTGCATTTGCTCCCCAGGCAACTTCCAAAAGGCAGACTAGTAAATGGGATGGATCTTTGTCCTCACACAATCTGTTAGGTTTATACAAATTGTGATCACACTTTGTGTCAGCTTCCTGTCGTTTCTAAAGCAATAGAAGAGAAAAGATAAAGAAAATGCCGTGGGTAAAAAGCGTGAGTAACTCGAAGCCTTCAGCAGTGGTCACGTGACCTGAGAGAAGCCTTTCCCAGTCTCTATAAAATTGTGCCTGCTTTAGAGCTTCTGCTGGGTGTTTGCTCAGTTCACGCACACAGTTTAATGAAACAGTAAAAATGAAGAGACAAGGAAGGGTTCTTTTCCACTTATTATCAGCAGCTTTTAATACTGGAGTCGAAGAGGGTGCAGATAAAGACAGAGGGGGCTGGTGAGGGCCGTTGGTTATATCAGGGACAGAGCCAATGGCTGCGGAGGATTACA
>VZRZ01002373.1:309540-333030 GCA_013398175.1 Climacteris rufus | reverse complement strand
CCTTTTGGGAGTGCCCCTTTCAGTGCAGCTCTTGCCCCCGAGCCCTTGCTGAGCCTGTGAGCTTTGCTGTTGTTTGTGCTGCTGCTTTGAGGAGAGGCCATGGAGCAGGGGCTGCGGGACTGCTGCAGATCCATCCGCATCGGCAAAATCCTCATCCAGAGCGACGAGGAGACGCAGCGAGCCAAGGTGTACTACGCCAAGTTCCCCCCAGACATCTACAGGAGGAAAGTCCTGCTCATGTACCCCATCCTGAGTGAGTGGCTGTCACCCTCTCGGGCAGCCAGGCTCCCCTGAACGCTCAGTGCCTGCATGGAAAGGGAAATTTCCGAATTTCAGGGGCTCTGATTGGGGTTTGTGCTTGGCTTAGGTGCCAGAGAAGGGAATTTCTCAGGCTGTGCCAGGTCACGCATGGCTCAGCTGCACCAGTGGGAATGCAGAGCAAATCGTTTGGGCATGGCTGCCTTTGGGAGAAAGGCTGAAGATTAAGACTTGATATAAACTGAATTATATTAATTTTTCCATGGGAAAGGACTCAATATTTTTCTTATTCTATTAAAAGACATTTCTATATTAATATTATAATCCTAGAAGTATATTACTTTAAAATGAAATACATTTAGTACTAACAAAGAAACCCCTAGTCTGGTAAGCATGGTAAGGAGTTTGTTGGGATGAGGTAACTTTTCCAGTCCAAGTTCTGCCATTAGGTGGCTTTCCAGTGGGAAAGGACAGACTCATTCATTCAGTCACACACCAGTGTTACCATGGGTGTTCCTGGACAGCTTAGGAGAAGTCCATCAAGCAGGGAACAAACCCCTAAACCTCTCCCTGTCTGCCCTCTCAGGTACTGGGAACACGGTCATCGAGGCTGTCAAGGTGCTCGTGGAACACGGCGTCCAGCCCAGCGTCATCATCCTGCTCAGCCTCTTCTCCACACCCCACGGTGAGCTGGGCTGTGAGCACGGGGTGCCTGGGGGCAGTGACCTCAGTGACACAGCAGGGCACAGCTGGGCCTGCCACAGCAGCGTGGCTGTGCTCAGAGCTTTGGGAGCTGTGACCTCAGTGACACAGCAGGGCACAGCTGGGCCTGCCCCAGCAGCGTGGCTGTGCTCACAGATTTGGGAGCTTTGTTGGGCTGAAGTGTAAAACGGAGCCAACAGCGCTGTGTTTGGTGTGGGGAGGGGAGCAGAGGGCAGGACTGCAGCTGGGGAAGCATTCCTAAAAGCAGGAGTTTGCAGCAGAGCAGTGCCAGGCTGGCTGCTTTCTGGACCATGGGATGTGGGGGGTTGGTCCAGCACCACAACACCAGGAGTGGGAGCTGAATGGAGCTACAGAACCGTCCTGTCTGCATGTTAAAGGGGATCTAAACCAGGAACCTCTGCTTCTCTGCAGTAGGAGAACAGATTTGTGTGTTTTAAAAATTGGCCATGGCAGAAATCACTATCAAAAATCTCAGCTGAACTACAAAGCAGCCTGTAACCACTTAGAGTGGGAGTATAGGTGTATGGGAAAGGAAAATGCAAAGAAGCAAATCCCTAAAAAGCAATTCCCTAAGGTTAGGAAGTTTTCCTCACAGACAGTTAGCTAAGGCAGGAACAGGAAGTGGAGACAGGCACACAGCCTGACTTACCTGTGGAATGCTGCTGATCATGATTAGGCTGGTGCTGAAGCACTGTGGTCATTATTGCCTTTGCTGTCTCTCCCAAGGTGCCAAATCCATCATCCAGGAATTCCCAGAAATCACCATTTTAACTACAGAAGTGCATCCTGTTGCACCAACACACTTTGGACAGAAGTATTTTGGGACAGACTGACACCCTTGGAACAACTGGATATGACTCTGTGACATTACAAGAGGTTTTTTCTACATTTTATTACCGTTGAGTTGGTCAAGGGCATGGTTAAAAACCTTTTTGGCCAACTGACTTAGGTTAGTTCTGGCCTGAACAGGGATCAGTGACAAAGCACTCTGGTTACACAGCCAAGCATCTCCATGTTGGGGTTGTATCAATTGCCACACTCTGCTTTAACTTATTTATTCTTCTCCAGCCTGTCCGTGGCCGCCTGCAAGAGCAAAATAAACCCTCTAAACCCCAAGGGAGAGTCCTTCATTTCTATAGGGTCACTTGGCATCACTGCAGGTACAGCCACTCCCAAAACTGTGGGTGCACTTGGACCTCACTCTCCTTCTCAGCAGGCACAGGCCATTTTTGGTCTTTGCCTGGTGGCCAAGAACCAAAGATAAACTGGAATTTTGCTCTGTAAACATCATTTTCAAACAGTAAAACCCCCCTGGCTGTCTTGCTCAAGGGTCCTGAATCAAGAAGCTTCCTTCTGCAGCAAACTGGGTGGGAACTGGGGTGGGAGCTGCACTGCCTGTGGAAATCCTACACACACAGAGCTTGGCAGTTTTAGGAAACAGAACTTGTGGCTGGATCAGTCTCACCAACCCTTCTAATGAGAGGAAAACTGCAGTAAAGAACTGGAACTCAATTTCTAGTCCTACTCACAGCACCAGGGCCAGAAGACAAATGTGGCCCTCAGGGCTCAGGAGCCTCTGCAAACCCTCAAGGCACTCATGGTGTGGGTCACACTGAACATCAATCTGCAGCCAAATCCCCTCTTTCTTTGGCTTTCAATCCCCTGGCACCAAGTACATGACATCCAGCTGGCCCATACCTGTAACTCTGGGGAAATTTATAAATGCAACATAGACTGGAACTATTTAAAAATGCATCCATCTTCTACAATTGCAGGATTAGGGAATGTTGTCTCAAGTAGTCTTCTTACCTCTCATCAGGTGAGTGGAGTGCCAAGGCCTAGGCTGCCCCCACCAGCATTTACTGAAATGTAAATTTACTTTTTTGTCACAGATGAAGAACTTTCCCTATTCCAAGCAGTAATTCCTATTAATTAAAGTTCCAGAGAGGGAATCTTTAGCCTGAGCATAGGAAAGAACCATTCACAAGTCTAATAAATTAGCCAAAAATTATTTTAATGCAGTCCTTGCCTGCAGTACAGTATAAACCATAATAGAAAACAACAAAGCAGAACATACAGGATATTCAGCTGTAGAAACTGTACAAACACTTGGAAAATGCCAGTGAAACTCCACAGAGCATCAGCAGAGTCAGAACATTGGTCCCACAGTAAAAACGAGAACCCAAAGCTTTTGTAAAAACCCATTTGCCATCAAAAGTCTCAGTGGCAGCAGCAGCAGGAAACTCCTGAACACAACAGCCCAAGGGGGGCAGCGACCCCTCTGCGACACCCACGGGCAAACAGCGACTTCCATGAACTCAGGGGTGAGGGGTCTGCAGCCTCCCAGCTGCGTGGGGTGCCCTGCACAGGGCACTGCTGGCTGGGACCAAGGCCAACACCAAGAGCAGCTGGATGCAGGAACAAAGCATTGCCAGGGGATTGCTGCTGCCTGACTGCTGGCACAGGGCCTGTGCAGCTTCCATTGGGACAGGAGTGCTGATCCCACTGCACAGGGAGCTCCCAAACAGAGCCCTCTGACCCACAGCAGCTCCTGCAGGGCTGTTCTCCAGCCCCATTCTCCTGCCAGGAAAAGCTCCAGCACCTGAAACCCACTGGCATTTCTGTGAGGAACTCAAAAGCTCCTGCTAACATTGACACCACCACAGGGCTGCCCCATCTGATCCTGAGATTTGGTTCAGTTCTATCTTTGAGGGACCCATCTGCCCACAAACAGCACTTTCAGATGTTTCAGCCATCTGAGCAGGCAGATTTTAATTTATAAAATAACAAGACCTTTCCCACACTTCCTCTATTCCTAAATAAAAGCTGTTACTAGTTCCTTGCTCCAATAATGGATTTGGAATCGTGCTGGAATGCTCCTGTTTAGTGAGTACAGCAGGATCTACTCCAAGTGTAATTAAATCTGAAGAAGGATGGAGTTAACTCAGAACGGTGGAACAACAGGTTCCCCCTCCTCACACCAGCTCTCAGTCACAAACTTGTCCCTGCTCCCTCCCAGGGAAGGTCCCCTCTGTGCCAGCCCAGCAGTTCCTCAGCATTCCAGATGCCGAGGGAGTTCTCTCTTGGACACATCCTAGAGGCTCCTGGATCCTCCAGAAGAAGGCAGAGGGGGGGAATATAATACACTGCCTCTCTCAAGAATCCACCAAGCTTCTGTTTCTCCTACAAAGGAAGTGCTGACCTGACAAGGGGCAGCACACACCTTCCCCAGGCCAGAAGGGAGATGGGGAGGCCAATTTTGTTGGGTTCCAGGCATCCCATGGGATTTAGTCCAAGGTTTAACTCAAAGTACTTCAGGAAGCACTGAAACAGCAGGGAGGCCTTCAGGTGAAATACCTGTGAAATGCCTGTCCCAGGGGCTGCTGGATGCAAGCAGACATTGCTTTTGAAGCACAGCTGGAATAAGAAGCAAAGATAATCCCTTTGTCCTTTTTGTTGGTTTTTTTTTGGTTGTGGTTTTCCCCCTCTCCTTAACATAACTTTTTTTTAACAGTGGCTGTTACCCACTAAAGTTTTACAAATGCTGCTGTAAATCTTAAAACCTCACACAGAAAAAAAATTAATATTTTAAGGAGCATGCAGGCATGAGCAACTTACAGGCTTGTATTTGAAATGTAAACTTACATTTTATTTCACAAGGTTGACATCCCAAACGGAAGCTGGAGAATGAAGAAATGAGGTTTTTAAGGAAAGAGAAAATGCAGGAAGTGGGATCCTGCTCTAAGCAAAGCCAGCCGGGCCTGATGATGTGACCCACAAACCAATACCTGACAGTGAGATTAATTACAAATAAAATACATGGCACAACTGCATTAAATGGCACCTACTCACCTTCACAGCATCCAAAAAACCAGCACAAGCAGCTCAAAGCTGAAAATATTTAACTGTATGTTCAGGAGGAAGAGGGAAGACTCCCAAAGGGAGATGGCAAAAGGACAAGAGAGGCAAGGCCTGCAGCAGTGGGTGTGAGCAGGCAGGGAGTGCAGCAGGAGGCAGAGCCATGGCACAGCCAGGGCAGGGTGACAGAGCAGGCTGGCCATGGAAACAGCCACTGCCAGGCAAACACTGTCACTGATCCCTTCAGAATGAGCTGAGCTTTGCAAGTGTTATGTAGCAAAGCAAAAGCTGAGAGAATTGGAAAAATATCAATAAAATTGAGGTATTCTCAAGTACTATGGATCCATTTAAAAAAATCTGTACCACAGGAGTCACTGAAGCGAAAATGCGACCCTTTTGGGTTAATTAATTCTGGCTTAATAAACAAGACCAGCAGTGCCTCCTTCACTGCTAATTAACCCCTTCCAGGAGTGCACCCACTCTGCACAAAGTACCTGCCCAGCAGAGTAACTGCTCTGCACAGGGCCCTTAAAACAGCTCAGCACAGCATTCTTCATAGCTAAATTCAGGTAAAAAATGGTAAATAATTCTGTACATTTTCCCCTTGACATTTTACATTCATATCACGTTACAGACTTTATGCATCAAGTTGTGCTTTCAGTCCAGAGCAGCCTATAGCAGTACAGAGCTCCAGCTGGTGTGGATTTTGCTGAATCCCAATCCCACGTGTCACAGGAAGCAAACATTCATTGCACAGTGTGATTGGGAAGCTTCCTGATTCTCACCAGGACTGCACCCCCCACACTGGGTACAGCCTACTCAAACACAGTACTGCTCCCTGCTTAAACAAAAATGAGATTATCCTGCTCCAAAAACTGTTCCAACTCAGCAGGAGAAACCTGGCAGTGCATTGAGGGCTGCACAAGTCCTGGTTCCTTGGGCAGGACTCGCTGGCCCAGGACTGCACTTGGGACAATTCTACCCAGAGAAACATCAATATGATGTTCTGTCTGGGCTTTGTACCTGAATGCAAGTGGGGGAGAAGGGGAGAGGTGAGGAGGTGGTTGTTACTGGTCAGTTATTTTGGAGCAGGAATCCAGGAGCACAGGGGCAACACTGCAGGTATCACAGTAAGCCCTGCCTTGGCTATGCTGAACCAAGCCAGCAAAATCCTCTTCTCCAGGTGCTTCTACACCTCCAGCTCTACTGGCAGGATGAGACCCACTAAGGACAAAAGCTGTTTGTGACCCTGAGATGAAGAACACATTTCCTGCTTTATTCTGTACTGTAGATCCCGTGCCAAGCAGAGAAAACAGCCTCTGGACAGGGCTGAGACAGTTCCCTTCCTGCCTCCACACTGCTCCAGCTGCTGTTCAACCCCTTGAACAAGCACCAGAGTCACCCAACTGACAGCAGCACCAGAACTGAGATTCAGCCCTCAGCAGTTGCCCAGGTTCTCTGAGTGTAACTGGGCTCACAGCACACACCCAGAGACTGACAGTAAACATCCCATGCTGGCCATCCCAGCGGGAACACTTTGGCTGCTCCTGCCACACTGAGGGCTCAGGGAATGCTGGGACACCAGCACAGGCAGTGGGAGAAACCAAAGGATGAACTGGGATGACTGGCCAGCTCCCAGAGCTGCAGTGCATCGCTGCTGGAGGGATGTGGTGGGATGAGGCCACTCTGGGAGTGCTGGGATGGAGGGTGCAGGCAGGGCAGGTAAGGGAGGGTTTAGTGACACAGCCCTTCAGTCAGGGATGATGGTGCAGAGCCTCTGCACGAGGATCAGGCATGGAAAACAAAGGAGCTGCTGCAGAGAGTTGTAGCCCCAAAAAAGCCATTTGCAGGTTACAAAAACTACCAAGCACTGGGCTGAATATTCTCTTCTGTCACCTGCAGCCGTGACCACAGCAGCCTGAGGAACTTCTGCTTCCCAGTGCATTTACCCAGCATGAACAGGACAGTGCCAGGGGTAACATAAGGGCATCACCTCACAGGAGCAGAAGGGAACAAAATGGAGCTCAGACATGCAGGTTTTTCCCATTTTCTTCTGCCTCATTTTGCACAACTTTTGTGTTTGTTTCACATTCCACGAAGCTTGCCAACATCTGATGTGTGGGTATTGATGGGAAATGGTCTGAAGCTACAAACTTTGTATTGTTTCTACCTGGAGAGGACTTGGTTACAACCATGGGAAGCTGAGTTGCTTTTAAGGAAAGGGAAGAATTTGCCTTAACTAATTACAAGAAAAGTGACTGAGCAAAAGTTACTTGAAAACATTTAAAACACTTTCTCAATCTGAGCTGGGCAGCTGTGTTATCATAAAGACATCTGACTTAATATTAGAAGCCACAACCTGATTTTATGTACTACCTAATGAGCAGTGCAGCAGCAAGAGCAGGGGGTGCTGCCTGCACAGCTCTGCTGCTGCTGCCTGGCAGAGAAACAGCTCAAAGAATGACAGAGCTGCAACCAGAACCAAACCCAGGGAGGACACAAGAACCTGCTCAGAAAACTCCTGTAGATACACACAGCTCTGGCAAAACACACTTCAGCTGACAGAAGGAAACAAAGTCACCAAATCCTCTTCCTGGTTTTATATACAAGGAATTTCAAGTTTTAAAAGGCACAAATAGCACCTCTGTAGGTGCTAAATTCCTGTTGTGTTTAGCTGCCATCATCCTCTTAAGCTCCCCCTCTGGAGCACGTTTTGCCAGGAACGAGGTGATGAATTCAGCTGCCACCTCTCATCACACACAGCACAAGGTCCAACATGAGATTTACATCACAAATGCAGCTTCAGATTGACAGGAAAAACACTTCCAGCACTCGGCAGCCTCCTGGCGACAGAGCCACTCAACAGACGGGGCTCAGGTGGCTGAAGCAGGAACACTCAGTGTTCAGAACCAGCCTGAGACAGAGACAAACCCACAGGAGGCTGGGGGAGCTCACCTGGGCCCCTCACAACAAATTCAGCAGTGAGACTTTGGAGAGAGATGCTTGTGTGCTCCACACAAACTGCAGAGCTGATGGACAAAACTGTCCACAGGGCATGGATCAACCAGGAGTTACACACCTCCTCCTACAGACAGAAATCTCTGCAAGGCTCTCCCATCTCACACATTCCCTGTGGCAGCAGCAGCAGAGTAAACAGGAAAAAGGGATGGAGTCTGTAGGCAAAGTTTTATCACCGACCTCACTCATCAGGTCATTCCTCCTGACATGCACAACTGCTCCTGTGGTCACTGCCAACACAAATGGGCTGATAAACAAACACAAAAACGGGATAGAAAATGGTACCAAATGATCTTGGAGGCAGTACACCAATACTTTCAGCATGCACCTAATTCAAACAGGAGTGATGGAGCTGCCAGGGTGAATCATGCAGATAAAAAAAGGACTCAGGTCTAGAAAAGTGTCCATAATCCAGCCAGCCAAGTCTCAGTTCCATTCCCCAGAACAAAAACAGGGACTCTGAATGTAAATGGAGCAAAATGCAGAAAAAAATCTGATCACCTCTTAGTGCAGAAACCCCTGAAACCAGTCAGTGCACTGAGCTGGGCAGAACTCTGAAAACATTCAATCTGTAAATTGTCTCTTAAGCATTTTGGGATTCAACTCAGCTTTGTGGAGTGTAAACTCCAAACACGACTGTTGGAGCTCAACTTCCAGTGCACATTTTGAATTCACATCTTCTTTTCTGGCTCCATGAACACACAGATTTCCAGCAAACACTGATCCAGGAATGAGGGGATATTTTAGCCCTAGGAATTAATGCAAACTGGACTGTCTGGAGTTCCCTTTTGCATTTTAGGTGCCTGCAAATAGGATTGGCCAAAGAGCACTATAACCCAAGCTCTAAGACAATAACACCCCCTAAAATAAGTTTAAAAAAAAATCTATGGCCACAATATTCTTGAATCTTGATACTGGCAATGTGAATATTTTTATTTTCATTCTGCACATGTACTATGTGCAGCATGTTCAGCACTTTTTCTTTCAACACACAATGTTCAGCCACCAATTCAGTGCCAGATTTCACTGGGTCTGTCTCACATTGAGCTGAACTGACTCAGAACTTTAAATGCATTAGAAAATGCCACTTGTCAGAGGAGGTTAGAGAATCAGTCTCAAAATAAATAACCATCCCCAAGAATATTATGGCTTGGAAGAATTTCAAGAACTCGAGTCCCTGATGTTTGCAAAATGAAAAGGCCTTTGGAAATGCACTCGCATCAACATTTTTACCTATTTTGAATAAAAAATATATAGTATTTATAAAATAAAGAGAGCAGGCCAAAGAAGACTGGCCAGAATCACTCTATAAAACTGTTCTGTTAAACTGTTCTGGTCTCTGTAACTTAAACTTATAAAGCCTTGGGACATCTGGACAGCAGGATTTCTGGAGAAGCACTCTAGAATGCAGATTCCCATCAGGTGATACTTCAGGATGCTTTCTCATCTTGAACATCCACTTGTTTTCTGCCCTTCAAAACTGAGGTCCTTGCCAAGAGAAGGGATGTTGGCTCCTGAGAGGGAAGCTGAAATTAAAGAAAGAGAAATGTGCAACTGTAGCACTGCTGTGATGAGCAATTGAGGGCAGATCTGGGCTTTGGGGGTCATTGGAAAGCCATGAAGAACAACAGGGAAATGCTGATTTCCCTGTCCTGGTGGAATGGCAGGATGCAGCCCTCACTGCTGACAGAAAGAAACACTTTGGGGTTATTCCAGAGGAAGCAAGTGGACTGGCAGCTACAATGTGCCAGAAGCCACTGACACCAGTGTGCAGGTGCCCTGTTTGCCAGGGCAGCCAGGCAGGGCACTGCAGGGCTCTCACCCAGCAGTTATTCACTGCCATGGAACAGAGAGGGGCCACTCCCACCTGACTGTTCCACCTCCTGCCAGTGGGACAGCACAGGACTCCCCTGGCATCTCAGTCACTCTGCACTGGGCAAACAGGACACCTCTGCACTGCCTGCAGCCCCCTGTGGCAGGATGTGCGTGGGGCATCTCCCCTGCTCTCCAGGCCAGAACAGGTGACAGAGCAGGGAATGTTCTGGGAGCTGCATCTCCCCCAGCCTGGGTCACCTGCTGTTGTACCCACCTTTTCCAGGGTGAGACAAACCCAGGCAAGAGAGTGACAGCTGATGTGAATTACAAGTCACTTCCATGTATTCCCAACTGCAACCTGGCTGCTCTCAACTTCAGTTTCAGACTGCACCTGCACCTCCCATGAATTCCTGCACAGAATGCCCATCCTGTCATTGTTCAAGTCAGTGCAAGAGCTGTTCCTGGCACGTTTTCCAGAGGAGCTGCAGGGTCTGTGTCCTCCCCTGCACACGGTGCTGGTGGCTCTGTCTTACCTGTGCCAACACAGCCCGGGGCCTCAGAGCCTCTGCTTCCCTTTAGGGTCCCTTCAACGAGGTATATCTGGGCAAGCTGGACAAATACTGTTCTGCTAAAGCCCAAACTGTCCAACATCACCTTCCCTCTTCCCTGCAGAGCACTGCTTTGGAGGGAAATAAAGAAAGAAACACTGACCTTTCTGATCAAGCTTTACACCACTGTGTTTTCACACTGCTATGTCTCCCTTTCTATGGCAAGGGATGAGGCTTCACCAGAACCTGTACAATGAAAAACAAAGCAGTTAGAGGTAAATAAATCTGGTTTTCTCACTGAGAAGATATTTTTCACTAAGCTTGGGATTGTGCTTTTAAGGGTCATTACAAATAAAAATAGACAACCACTTGTCAGAGAGAACTGAACAGCTGCTTTTAAACTGAGATTACTCTATTATTGGCTTTATTTATTTCATAACCATGTCACAAGCTTTAAAGCCACAAAGACAAATAAAGGTCTTTCAGGTTTAATGGAACATTTCAGGTCTTTCAGGTTAGACATTTTTACTGGTTTACTTCTATTGTGCAAGAGAGAATCTGAATATTTCAGTTGGAAGGGACCCACAATGATCATCCAGTTCAACTGCCTGTAAAAATCAGTTATTTTGTAAGCACTATAAATTGTGAGACTTCATATAAACTCCAGACCATAATGTGGGGTCTGATCTAGCCAAAAATCATCCCACTGCCAATATTTTAATATGTAAGAATCAATTCTTTATTCAGAGAATTTAGAGTTTGTAAAAATGGGAAGAAGTTCTGACTCATTCCTAAAGCAGTTATTTTAAGCATCATTAAAAAACTCATAGGAATGCCATAGTTTGCTATTTTTAAAGCTAATTTTGTTGTTTTAAAAACTAATTTATGGTACCTTGTTCTATACCAGGAAGAGCAGGTAAATTCACTCTGGGAAAAATAAGAAGTAGCTTCCTAAATGTACCTCTGCACTCAGGTGTTTGCACTGCTGTTTTCACACACTCTCAGAGGATAAATACACATTTAAAAAAATCTTCATATTCTCCTTTTTGCAGGTACCACTTTATATCCCAAGGAACTGCTGCATGCAGCAACATTTACATGTAAATACTCTCAGTTTGTGGCAATTTCCATTTCTCTAACCCTTGAAACACCCTCTGAGTTCATTCACTTGCAAGTAGAAAGTGCAAAATAAAAAAAGAAAGAGTTGATTCCAAAGTAGGGCTTTATTTTTAGTCTGTGCTCATTAGTCAAGTCAGAGCTGCCCAGAGACTTAACCAACACATTTTTAAATTTGATTAGCTCTTACCATTCATCTACTGGTCACTGTAGGTCAGGACAACTAATTTCCTTACCCTGAGGCTCTTCATCTATTCCATCCTCTTCCCACTGCTCCTCATTTGTCAGGAGGGGGTTCCGAGCTTCACTCAAGGCTCTCATTGGGAAGAAGTGTCCATCCCCCTGGCTGCAGGGAAAAAGGCAGAGAGGGACACAGGAAAAGCAGCAGGAGACTCCAAAGAATGACAGTTTCTGTACATTTTATCTGCAGACAAAGTTTTCTGTTGCCTGGACTTCCCATGTGTACTTAAAATCATCTTTAAGCTTTGAAAAGTGCCATATTAATTTTTCATTTTGGTTCTCGAATCCTTCAAGCTCTCTGAAGGACAGAATGGAAATCTGTGGTCTGGAATTAAGTAAGTTTTAGGAGAACATAAATGTGCTAATTTGATCAAGTCATTTTGATACAGAAAAAAACCCAGGAAAAATTACCTTGTGGACAGCTAGAAATGAGGGGGAACTGAGGAAAACATTAATGAAAAAGGAGCAATTAACAGGTATAAATGTTATCAATTTATACCACAGATTCTTCAGGGCAGAAATGATACTTCTCTCTTTGAATAACACCCAAGATAAAATGGCCCCAAACTTAGATGTACTGAAAAACAAACTCCCCACTTTCCTGTGACCTAAACCTGGACACAAAATGGGATAAACTGTAATTGTATCAGCTTTTAGCACTGACTTGATTATTACTTACCTAGAGGCAATAGGCAGCAACCAGAGCTTTTTTTCTTCTCCAAACACTTGCTGAAGATTCTTCACAAAGCCAAGATTGAATCCATTTTTATCTGGGCCATTTTGAAACACTGGAGCTGAGAAAGCCTCTGCACACAGATGCAATTTCAATGAGAAGAAAAAAAAAGAAAATCAATGCCAAGCACTCTGAAAAAGCATTGTGCATCTTACAGCCATCTAAAGACAACATGACTTAACAGATTAGATAGATAAAGCACTATAAAGTTTCAAAATAATGGGTTTTTTCCATTTTGCAAAGCCTGTAAGGACTTTCCAACCAAAGGCAGGAATTTGGGTGTGCAACTGAACCCCGTGGAGCAGTCAAACCAAACTACAATGGTTTGTTTAATCCAGAGAACAGAATTAAAAGGTCTTTCTGTGAGACTTGTTGAAATTAGTGGGTAAAAAATCCCAGGTAAAAAAGTCTGCAGAATTAAGTAGGTTGGTCTTTGATGCATATTCCAGAAGTGGCAGTGCAGATTTAAATCACCTCACTCATTAATGATATACTGAACAAGCATTAGGGACAAACAAATACCAACACCCTCTGTTCTGGGGAGGCATAAAACTAAGGAGAGAGGAGAGGAGAGGAGAACCTCAAGTGCCTTAGGAACCATTTGCTCTCCCTTCTCAGCTGCTGCACAGGTCTGATGTTTTGGGATAGATGAGCCTCAGTGCCCCATGAAACGACTTTTGAAATAAATAACAAGACAAAATCAGAGTATTTGCTCACTCTTGAGTGTCTGCTTTGTTATAAAACTTTTCCCAAAAAGTTTTAAAAGTTGAACATTTATCTGAGGAAAGGCAAAGAAACTCCTTGGCAAAATTACACTGCTTTAGACGATAATTACTTTGGTTTTACAGTCAGAACTTCTTTGCCTTTATCAGTAAAGATGGACACTGCCTTTCCCAAGCTCACCAAGCGGCATTAGGAAGCACATCAGCACAGGGACATAACAAACCATTATTCCTGAAAAGCTGCACTCATTTCACACCAAATGCAGTTTTACATATGCATAACATTTTTGTAATTGGACTTCTACACTTTCAGGCTCTGGTTTCCCTAACAAAGCTAATGAATGCAGCTCACTTGAAGTGACAAATTTCTGCAGCTTGTACCAAGATCTTTAATCTTCCTCCCCTCATGAGCCAGCAAGAAGGTACAAAAATAGAACAAATGCCTTTTTCATTTTCTTTTTTTCTTCTTACAGCATCTTTGGTGTGTTTAACTAGAAGAAGAAAGAAGAGCCTTACCTAGAGTGGATCTGTTCCTGCTCACGAGCCAGCAGTGGTAGCCAAACAGAAACATGAGGCTCACAAAGAACATGATTGCCACAAAGAGAAGGAAAAGGATGTGAAATTTGGAACGTCCATTAGTCAGCTCACCCTGGAAAGAAAAGCAACACAGAACAAGTGATGGGAACAAACTAAATATGACAACTCTTTGTTCTTAGAGAAAGAAAAAGTTTCTAAAACTCCTATTGGGAGTTTTCAAACTTCTATAGACAAAAGTCAGCCTTACTATAAAAAGCAAGAAGAGACAGAAATGAATGTGGTTCATTTCCCCTCCTGTACCACAGCACAAAGAGTGGGGGGTGTTACAAACTCTTTGTATTCTCAGAGCCAGCACCACCACAGCTTCCCAGGTGGGCTCAAGGAAAAGCCTGTGCCCATGGGGAAAAAGCAGGCAGGAGCTCTGGAAGCTCTGTTTAAGTCCTGCTGAGTTTCCAGTGCATACATTAAAATTCTGCACCTTGCTCAAGGTAAGGCAAACCCAGAGAACCTGAACCCTGCAGTTATCAGGGAATGTTAGAACTCAGCACAGATGGGTTGGGAAGGTTTAAAACTGGGACCTTCCAAGAAGAAGAAAGACTCCTTTCCTCCCACAGCAGAAGAGCCAAGTGCCAGGGGTGCCCAGCAGCAACACAGGCAGGCTCTGGGGACCTCCAGGGCTCAGGGCTGAGCTTTGCTGAGTGTGGGGAACAATTAAGGCACAGCAAAGTTAAGTCACTTAAACACAGAGTTAGCAGCAGAGGGGACAGAAACTAGAGGCCAAGGGCCAGTCTCTTACAGGAGCTGTCAGCTGAAGATCCTCCATAACTGAATAAAAGCCTCCTTTAGTTTGGTCTATTTGTAAATTGAAAAAGGAGGCCTATGGGGATTAGAAAGTGAACACGGCTTTTTGACCTTTTTTCTTTACAGTAAATATGTACAGATCAATGCCAGGATCTTACACATCATTGCCAAACATTCCAAGAGACACCCATGCAAACACAAGAACAGGGGAAGGATATAACCTCTCTGCCACAGGCTAATCTACAGTCTGAAATTCCTGAAGTCTGCTTGCTTCTTGCTTTGTGCATTTTGGACGTGTAACAGGAGTTGGACTCAGAAGGGGCCCAGGAAAACACCTCAGAGCAAAAATGCAGCCCCTCCACTGACTGAGAGCAACAAAGCACCAAGAGTCACTAAACCCCACGAGACTCACAGGAGATGAAAAAGTAACCAGATTTCATGACTTACTGTCCAATACTTAATGAAATACTTGAAGACTGTTGCAGCAATATACAAGCAATACAACAAAGAATAGGCTAAGAACAGTAGAAAGAATTTGTAGTTAGAAAATCCAATGCAGTTATTCACCCTGGAGGACAAAAGCAAAGTTGCAATCAGGATTTGTGCAGCACATCACTGGAACACAACCAGCACGACCCCTTTGGGGGGTTAAACCCCGGGACCACACACACAATTCGCCAATAAGCAGCTCCCCTTAGTGGCCGAAAGGGAACAGAACTGAAGGCTCTGCTTTTCACTCAGACACTTCTGTGGGCCGAGGAAAAGCTCAGTTCACAGCCTGGAATTGTTTTAAGGTTGGTGCCACAGGTAAATGTGTCACAGAGGCAGGAGCCAGTTCCTCCTGTCTGGCTCTTGTCTGCCAAGGGAATCAGATTTGGGACTTCTGTGCTACTTTAGTCCTTTGCAAACCTCAGGAGCCACCTCAGCCCTGCCTGTCTGTTCCCACACAACCCAGGGAACCCCAGATTTGGTTATTGGTCTCCGTGCACAGCACAACTCTAAAAAGGAACAAGTGGGTGTTTGTGTCAGAACTCAGCTTTGGAAAATCCTCTACAATTTTGATGACCAGGGAGGTTCAGGTAGGGAAATGTTTGTGTTGCTTCTGATTTCTTAAATCTTCCTTTTTTTTTAATAAAAGGAGGAATTTAAGAAATGTAGTGGCAGCAATTCTCAAGAAGTGCAAAGCCCCATTCATCCATGCAGCTTTCTGCACAGACTGTCTCTGACCAGGCACCAGGTCAGAAACAATCCATGTGCAAGTGTTGTTATGGAATGTCCCCCCAAGTGCAGTTGAAAGGCTGAGAGAGCCCAAAGGAAGGGCTAAACTGGACATCCTTTCAAATGAGAGTTAATAGTCAAAGAGTGAATTAGCAATTGGGTTTAAAATGTAAAAATTGCGTTTTTACACATGGGTTATGGAACAAACACAAATGATTTGTTAAAATATCAAACATTTCAGGCAACTTCAAAGTGCAATTATTTCATAAATTTCCCCAACTAAAGAGATGGATGGCCTAAAATGTGAGAGGCATAAAGACATGAGAGGCATACAGAAATATATAGAAGTGTCCTTTCCTCTCAGGAAACCACAAACCAGTATCTAGGACATACCATGGACAGTGATGATCCATTTTTAGCACACACCTGCAAAAGGATAAAAAAGAAAAATGTAAGATTTTTAATTGGTACTTCATTGCCAACTGCATACCAATAGCAAACCCTCTAATTTTTGTGAGATTTCTACATGAGAGAAACTCAAAATGACACTGTCTCAAAGTTTTTTAAGATAGGTATTTGTTCCTTTTTCAAGACCAACTAATGCCCTTGGTTCTTATCTAGATAAAGTGACACAAAAACGATTTCTGCCCAAGAGCACTGCTGACTGCAGCTGGCCCAGAGGCCCCGGGGTACCTCTGTGTGTAAAAAGACACATGAAGGAGCAGCCACTCACAGAACCTCGTGGTGACTGCTCTCCCTTGGGTGAAGAACAATCCATAACTTACATGGCACAGACTGAGCAGTGGTGACAACGATCAGGTTTGATCAGCTGGCATCTGTCACAGAACCGAATCCCTGAAATTAGAGACAAATTCATTCGAAATAATGGAAAAGTGCTCTTTTTTCATATGTTCGTTGACATTGTGCTCATTTCCTAGCTGTTCATATATTTTCCTCTGTCACTTCAGCAGGTGACTGTGTTTGCAGTTGGTGTTTGCTGCCAGGTCACAATCAGGTAAGCAACTCTCATAATTCTGCTGGGGACTGGCAGATGGGGGAACAATCCTCCCTGAAAGAAGAATCATAGAACCATAAAATGCTTTGGGTTGGCAGGGACTCTAAAGTCATCTTGTTCCACTCCCCTGCCATGGGCAGGGACACCTTCTACTCTCCCAGGTTGCTCCAAGCCCCATCCAACCTGGCCTTGGACACTTCCAGGGATGGGGCAGCCACAGCCTCTCTGGGCACCCTGTGCCAGGGCATCCCCACCCTCACAGGGAAGGATTTCTTCCTAATATCTGATCTAAACCACAGAGCCAGCTCAAAAGTGACACACCAAAACTGTACACTTCCTTGCACATTTACTCAGACTGTACACATACTTCATTTTGACAATTCCCTATTTACTCCAGTTCTGTACTTCTGAATTCTTTGGCTTGCCTGGCAGAAGCGAGCAGGTCAGGGCCTCCAATATGAACACAGATTTCTTTCAGTTGTGAAAGGAGTGCAGCAGGCATTTAATCACTGAACACAGTCCAGAAATCTGCTCACACAAGTACATCCTGCATCTCTAAGCCAGACTCCATTTTAAGTCAAAATTATGACAGATTTGGTCATTCTATTGCTCTTGCTAGACACAGACAGCACACGTGGGCTTTTGAACTGTAAGTCCAAAGGGTAACATCCTGCTTCTCAAAGGCACCTCCACTGAACGGGAGGGTTCAAGGCTTTTGATGTTTTCCCTGAGAGCAAAGGCATTCCAACCCTTTGCACAGGAGTTACTGGGTGCCTGTGGGTCAGCAGGATCCTCTGGAGTGCCTGTTCTCCTGCAGTGTGTGTGGGTGGCTCTGGGGCCAGCAGCTCCGTGCTGAGCTGAGCTGAGCTGAGCTGAGCTGACCTCCACTCCCCGTCCTGGTGTAGACCGGCAGCTTCCTGGCGATCTCGGCGAGGATTTGCCTCTGCACCTCCGGCCGCTCCTCGTTCTCGTAGCGCTCCTGGTCAGCGTAGGACATGTGGAACTGCAGCACAAGCACCACACAGCACTCAGCAAGGGCAGCAGCCCGAGGTGTCACACACAGCCAAGCCTGGAAACACTGCTACCTCCCACTCCTGCTCCTCAGAGTCATCCAGTGGCATTGATAAGAAAACAAAGGGAGGCAGCGAGTGCTGGACAGCCAGAATACTCTGACTGATAGAGGCAGCGAGTGCTGGACAGCCAGAATACTCTGACTGATAGAGGCAGTGAGTGCTGGACAGCCAGAATACTCTGATTGATAGAGGCAGTGAGTGCTGGACAGCCAGAATACTCTGACTGATAGAGGCAGCGAGTGCTGGACAGCCAGAATACTCTGATTGATAGAGGCAGCGAGTGCTGGACAGCCAGAATACTCTCATATACCAGTAAGAAATGCAAAAGTGAAATTAAGGCTCATAAAACAACTTCCTAGAATTGCTCCTATTGCTGCCTTACATGACTATTTGTCATGAATATCATTACTCATCTTGATAACATCTTCAGCACTTCCCCAGTGAGCAAGAACCTGTCGCCAGCCACAGTTTTGTAATTTTAAAACTGGGATTAGTTGTTATTTATAAATTTACATTCTTGTAATTAGGATCAGATCAAGGCTATGTATATTTGGAGTGTCACACAAATATTGACCTCATTCTGTTGCTCCAAATAGAGTGTTTTATTATTTCATACAGAGGTAAAAAAAAATCACAAAAATATTTTAAAATCTACCAATCTAAGCAACATGACAAAGTAAATATTTGGTAGAAATGAATTAAAACACATCTGCCTCTGACTCTCCTGCCCAGATCAATTAGACTGAAGGATTTTTGAGTTCTCTTTAACATCTCTGCTTTTGTTTTGCAAGAAATTAAAAGCTCTTACCTTTTTGCCTGGCTGCACCGGGAGAGTAAACACAGACTTCCAATATGTCCACACAAAGAGCACAAAGAGAATATGGAATATTACAAGATAGGCCACTAAAAACAAACAAACAAAAAAAGAAAAAACAGAAATAGAGCAGTGACTTCTAAAGCAATAGTTTAATTCATGACAGGCATAATTCAAATTTTTTACAACAATGTCAAAAAAAGAAAGCAAAAGATAAATGTCCATCCAGTGCTGCCCATTATGATAGTCCAGCTCTGAGCATCCCAGAGCTCAGGGATGACCACGTCACAAGGCTCCCCTGCTCCACCTGATCCCTTTCTGAGGGTGAGAAAGATGCAGTTGTAAGAGAATTGTCCCCCAGAAAAGAAAGCAGCTCCATCTCACTGGCAGTGACAGCACTGCTGTACCTTCCCCACATCCAGGCACGAGCCCAGCAGAACTGCCTGTACTGGGCACTGTAAAGGTTAATTGCAATACTCCAGCATCTCCCAGTTTTGGGCTCCAGTGGCTGCTAAATGCAGTTAGAACCACTGCCCACTCCTGCACCACGTTCTGCTGGGGAGAGCAGGGAGACATAACGAGTTTGACATCACCAGAAAAAGTCAAATCTCTTCTTAAACATCTTTTGCATTTGCTACAGTTGATACAATAAAATAAATCAGGAAAAGTTCCCTCAAATTGAGCAAAATAAGTCTTGTGATTACTGAGGAAGAATTGTAAACCACCAGACACAACTTATCACATGAAACCAGCATGTTTCAGAGCAGTCTTATTTCAACATGCAAACCTTATTCCAGAGCCTTTGGGCATGAGCAGGCATTCCATGGTCAGGGAGCCAAAGGGCAGCTGTCCTTCAGTTACACAAACCATTTACCATTTCTTCAATACTCAATGCATTAAGACATTAGCAAACAGTTATAAGACAGGTTTTTTTTAAAAACACCATTTAATTGCAATAGTAATCTCATTTCCCCCATTTCATTTAACCTTCAAACACTAGAAACTAAGATTAAAATAACTACTTGGAAAGAGAAGTCTAAAATTCAAACACTTCTTAAGCGTGTCAAAACACTTCCATTCCTATGTGCAAATTGGCAAAAAAGGCCAAATGCATCATTGAGACTTTCTAATGAGATGGCAAATGATGGGACACACCTCTCAGGGATGTGATGGACTGTGGGAAGGAGCTGTGAATCACAGATAAGTCATTCTCATGCTCTGAGTTGGTTTGAGATGTTATCCTGTGCAGGTGGAGCTCAGCCATTTTTAATTAACATGTAAGGAGATAAATCTTGCAAGAGGTTCAGTTTTGTTGATCAAGCAGACAGCAGGGTGTTAGAGGAAGCTGACCTGGAGATGCACTAATAGATTAGGCAACTATTAACTTTCTCCTGCTGAAAAGTCATTAACATCCTGCTTTCTGTAGTTGCTCTGTAGCAATTTCAAACATTAGGACTGCTCTGCAGGTGAAAGAGAATTTACTGGATGCAGCAATGGGAAGGATCTTGAAATGTCAGCTGGCACTGTTCTTCTGGGAACAACTCACCAGAGGAAACCACTGTCCTTCATAACCCCAGAAGAACAAAGTCACCAAGAGAACATCTGGAAGTTCTCCAAAGCACCTCCAGGAAAGCAGAAAAAGGCTCAAATGGCCACTGACCCCTTATTGTTAGGACATGACCGTGGCCTCCAACAACACAACAGCTGAAGGTCTCACTGAGTGATCCCACTGTGTTTTGACTCAAGATCTGGTTATGGGCAACAGAACCAAGAGAAAAATCTCATCAAAGACAGCTTGCACTGAAAGATCAAATGAAACAGTGAAAAAAAAAATAGGTGGGCTGCAGATGGGAACTAGTATTTTCTGTTTGGCTTGTAAAATCAGCTTTGAAAATGTGAAAGGGAGAAGAGGCGTGTGGGTGTGCACAGACACACACAGCTCTTCCTGAGAGAGTCAGAGGGATCAAAGCTTTCCATGCTCTGCTCACACTGTGACTAAACAGGGCATTTCCCAATGCACCCAGAAGTGACAGCCTGCTGTGTGCCTCAGGAAGGAAACACTGAAAGAGGATGTACATTTAAAAAAACTGACAGCAAATATTGCTGATATTTCAGCCAGAACATTTGAGAATCCTTTCACACAAGGACTGAATGTCAAATGATAAATTAACACACGTACCTTTCTCCACAGGGTTGCTCACAGTCACTGGAAAAGAAAAAAACATGTGTCCACAGACCATACAGGAACCCCAGAGAAGTTTGTGACAAATCACATTTCTAAGTGAAATACAGCCATTTTAGGGAAAAATGTTCAAATTCAAGAGGCAAAAAGAGAACCCACAGTTCAGCATCCGTAACAACTCTTCCTCACTCACGCACACACCCACAGCAAGATGTTCAGTAACTGTTACTTATGCTGTATTCTCCTGGTTAGAAAATATATTCTCTATATTTTACATTAGAAATATAACAAAGCCAATCCTCTGGTGACAGTGATGTGACAAGATCACCAGGGCTGCTCCAGCAACTGTCCAAGCAGCATCTCTGTGCATTTACCACATACCTGCAGCTGCCTTCTCCTCGTCTCTGGGTGGTCTTGACCCTCTATCCACTTCTCCTAAAGCATTTCTGCATCAGCATAATTTTACAATTATACATTTCTTAGCTTTGGCCTCATCAGCAACTGCAATGCCTCCACTGTTTTTACACTTCCTACCTCTCCTTACTTCACCATAATGAGAGAACAGCCCCTACTAACAAAAGCCCTTTGAACAACCAGCAAAAGGTACATTGTTTAATGTCTACCAGCACTGATTATTTGCAAATCCATCCATTATTTCCAAAGCCAGCATCCAAGTTTAACAGGAGAGACAAGGACAGCTTTCTTCAACTGAAAACAGGGAGTTCTATATTTTGACAGAATGTTGTTTGCAAGACAAAGCTCTATGACACACAGCAACGGAGATAAAAAAGAGACTGAATCTTTGCTGTGTCTCTGCCCACTCGATTTCAGGTAAACAAGACTGTTAGAAAACCTTTAGTTCTTCCTTTAGCTTGCTGCCAATCAGCTACGATGAGCTTTTCACAAACACTGCTTGGCTGCCTCCTGATCACACCTGCAGCGGGGCCCTGCTAAGGATTCTACTGGAGAAAAGAGCATAAATGCAGATTGTATAAGAGGTTCTGTGGCAGGATCATTGTTCTCCCTGTGGCAGCAACCACCAGCCAAACAAGAAATGGGGCTTCCTCGGGACTGTGACTCACTGGCCACCCCAGACACTGAGAGTTTAAACCCAGAATCATGAGATGCCTCCCAGACACCACTCCCACACCGCTTCCAGTGCTCGGCACAGCTGAAGATGAAACCCCAGATTCCAAACAAAGCATTTACTGTTTACATGCTCACTGCAGCTGAGGAGCAGCAGCCAGCCCAGAAAGCCTTGTTGTGTTAGATGTGTGCAGAGAGAGACTGTCCTGGGTTTGCAAGGAACAGCACAGGCCAGCAGTTAATGCTCAAATCCTGAAATAATTTAGCCATTTCAACTTCTCTGTAGATAAACTCCTCCATGCAACAATCAAAGAGACGAGAGAGAAATGGGGCAACAAACTAGGTGGGTGTGGGCAAATGAATGATTTTAAACTGTGATTCCAGGCAGTGAGCTGAGCTCCTGCCAGCTGAACCAGCACTTGCAGAGCAACACAGCCCCAGCCCAAAGCCCACTGAAATCATCTGAGTCTCTTCTAACAGCTGCACTGAGCCCTGGCATCAGCCAGTGCTCAGTATTTCTGACTTTGCACAGCACATTGCAGGAGACTGACAGAATTTCAGGAAAACACATTTTTGTCACATGTTCTAATGACAGTTCCATGCCCCTCGGAGATATCATTCCATGTGAATTCCTGAAAGAAACAGCCCACAGTCTCAGAGATGGGATAAAAAAGTGATGAAGTGTTTGGGGGCTTTGCCAAGCTGCTGATTAAAACAGACCCAAGAAGCTGTATTTCATTCTAGTTCCCATCAAGAAAAAACAACAGGTCTCACTGCATTGCCAGTCCTAACCAACATCTGATTTACGTTTGCTGTGCAGCACCAGGAGGCAGCTCCTGTCCCAGGAACATCTCAAACTGTCCTTTCTGGGACCTCTGGATTTCTTTATCTGCCTTTCTCTGTCCTGAGGAGCCACATGCTTCTCACAATTTCACAAGACCAAGCTTGCAGCTTTTCTCTCCACCAGACCTGGCAATCCTTTCTTCTAGCAATACACTAAACTAGAAGTAACAAATATAAGAAAGTTCGTAATTTACTATACAGTTATATTGCTACATTAAATATACAATTACTAGACAGTACAAAATTTCCTTTTCTAAAATGTAGTGTTTTATGTGCTACTGTAACAACTCGGCTGGCGAGTACGATTTCATGCAACCTATTCTCTTCAGAATATAAGAAAACGATCGTAAGGCAGGGCACACACGCATGTCTGTTATTGCTTAGCTCATAAATCACATCTGGACGTTATCAAATCACAACAACACCGGCTTTCACTGCGGGATCACTCTCCCAATCCTCACAAACGTCACCTCGCTGCTGACACGGACACACAAAACAAAGGCTGATAACCAACAGCACCCAGAACCCACAGCCAGCCCAGCCGGGGCACAAACCCTGTGGCAAACAGGGCAGCACGCCCTAAAGCCCCTGGTTAACGCCGTACGGGACTCCGCTCGTACTAAAGCGTTTCTCCCCACCTCGCTGCCGGCATCGGAGCCCCGGGACACCGCTGCACCCGGCGGGCGCGGGGCCCCGCACACACCGCGGGGAGCGGGGACCAGGAGGAGGAGGAGGGGAAGAAGGGGAGGAGGAAGAGCAGGAGGGGAAGAGGATGAGGGGAAGAAGGAGGAAGAGGGAAAGAGAAGGAGGAGAAGGGCAATTGCCCGAAGCCCCCGGCCCGCCGCGCCTCCCGCCCGCAGCCCCGCGGGGGCCCCGGCGGTGCTGAGGCG
>VZRZ01002373.1:194184-308940 GCA_013398175.1 Climacteris rufus | reverse complement strand
TGGTGCTGCCCCTCGGCTCAGCCCCGCGGGGCACGGCCGGAGCGCTGTGCACAGGTCCGGGTGGCAGCACAAGGCACACACGGAGCTGCCGGGCCGGGCCCAGCGGGGGCTGCGGAGGTGATGGAGGGGCTGGAGCGCCTCTGAGGGAGCTGGGGATGAGCAGGCTCGGGAAGAGACGGCTCACGAATAAATGGCTGCAGGGAAGGCTCGGAGCAGGGCGCAGGCTCTGCTCCGGGGGGCCCAGCAATGGCACAAGGGGCACGGGCAGGAACTGATGCCCAGGGAGTTCCACCCGAACATGAGGCAGAACTTCTTCCCTGGGCAGTGCCCGACACCTGGAACAGGGTGCCCAGAGTGGAGTCTCCCTCACTGGGGATATTCCAGAACCACCTGGACACAATCCCGTGCCGTGAGCTCTGGGATGAGGTGGGACCAGGGGAGCCACTGTGGTCCCTCCCAACCTGACCCATCCCGGGATTCTGTGATCTTGCAGGACCATCCTGTCCCCTCTGCACTGACAATAGCTTTGCATTGCTCTCCCATTCCCTAAGCACACACCTAGGAGTATGTAAATATATATATAAACACAGACACACACATATACAAGTGAATATATATGTATATTCACTTATTGCTAGAGAATATCCACAGGATGATCAGATTCCAAACAACTGGTGGAGCTAAAGGAGTGTCCACTCTAACAGCCCGAGAACATGGCATTTAATGTACAAGGAAGAAAACAAAGACCCCCCCACTACTGCCCCAGACTGCTCCACAATCCCTTCTGAATTCCTGTGGGAATCCCATCATTCCCACTCTCAGTGATGTACTTTGAGTTACAGCTCCAGGCAATTAACTCCACTCTATCACCTCTGGTAAGGAAATTAGTTTTCTCATCACGAGAACAACTTATCTGACAGACTGTTCTTCTGACAAACCCCCAGTGTAATTTGTGACACTTTCTGGTCATCTCTCTGTTCAGCAGGTTTTTTTTCCCTCAGAATTTGTTCTAAAACTGCCCTTCTTGGGTTCACACTTGGAGCTGAGTTGCCTCTGCCAACCCTTCCCTCTTTTTGGGTACAGGCAGCACACTTGCCATTCTCCTGCCCAGATCCCCAAATTTAGACATCACTCACAAATCCTCAGACCACACCTGTGACCCCATATTTAGTTCTCTCAATATTTTAAAATGAAAGTGATCTACAACTTCTGGTCTTCTCAGAAAATCAGTTCAGTACTGAGGCATCAGCTGTCTTAACCTTTTCTCTACCCTGCTCAGGCTATACAGTCACTATTCTCCTCTTCTCCAGGCTACTAAATTATTTCTTTAACATAAAACCTGAACTTTTTGGCACTTACTTTAATTTTCTCTGTGTGGTCAAGCTTAACCAAGATTCTGGGTAGTCCCTGCTGTAGCAAATGTACTTTGCAGATAATATTGTTTGGCCTGACTTTCATGTAAACCCAAGCATGAAAAAAAAAATACAAAAAAAAAGAGTAAACCTCCTTCCAGGACATTCAGGGAGGGGATTTAGAATATACAAAGTTTTGAGGATTTGGAGAAGAAAGATGTGAATGTCCCCCTTGCTTTCCTTCCTTCTGGCCCACTATATAAATGCTGAGAGTTAATATTTTTGCCAGCAATACATTTTACAAACAGAAAGATTTAAAAATCATTCTGGTGAGCTAAACCACTACCTGAAGCAACTCACAATATCTCCTCTCCTCAGACAGATGGGATGAACAGCACAGCCATAGGACATTTTTCTTGCATGTGCATGTAAAGCAGGAAGGGGCACCTCCCCAACAGACAGCAAAGGAACAGGGTAAAAGTGAGCAGACCTTGTCAGATACAGCCTCTGCAAATAAAGTTAAGAGTATTTCTTTTGTTCAACAGCCAGTTTTTCTATGTGCTCTAAGGTCCACATGGATTATCTTCAAAATTCTTTTGTTTCATGGGCTTCCAGGGGAGACTTAGTTGTATAAACATGAGCTCATCTGAGGTAAGAGATTCCCAAACACAGCTTTTTAAAACAAAAATAATCAGGTGAATCTTGTGATTCTTAGAATGTATTTTTGCACTTGTGGTTCAGTTGGTAGCTGCCCATTTGAAATAACTGGAGTGAGATATAAGTGGGATAAGGCACCTCGTGCCCTTTCCAGAAATCAACAGTGCAGATGTTATTCAAAACAAATATTAAATCTAAAGTTGACCTTCAGCCAACTGTACAAAGTACAGCAAAGTCCTCTCTGGGTGTGCAGCCTCTTTGGGCTCCACAGCAACCACAACAGTTGCAAGGAAGATGTGGGTTTATCTTAATAACATCCGTATCTTTACATTGAACCCTGACCACGAGCAGTTTCCTGCTAAGGCACATCTCACACAACACTAAACAAAGAGTCAGACTTCTGCAGAGTTCAGAGAGTTGTGATTGCATCCACAGTGTGACTGCACTGCTCAAAACTACTGACACAGACTGCAGAAAAAAACCCAAATACCAACAGCTTTAGGGTAAGCTAAGTAGTTCTCACCGCCACTGGCTCTTTCTCAAGAAAACAACCTTTTAGGTGCTCAAAGAGAGGCAGATGGAGGTGACTCAGCAGTGGCAGAGACACTCTGGGCCTCAGGGAACACATCATCACCAAGAGCTGCAGTCTGAAGGACCAGAGCAAGGCTAAGATAGCTCTGTCATTGGTCCTAAAGCAGCTAAAATAAATCAGGAAACACTGTGAACCAGGAAACAAATGTCAGTTTTTACAACAACTTACCTGTTGCAGGAAACCCCTCAAGACCACATGTACCAGTTTCACTGAGATGCTCTTTCTTGTGAGAAAATGCTTTGAAAAAATTACTCATGGTTGAGAATGCTTGTCTCATCCTGAAAAAAAAAAAACACAACTGGAAAATGCAGTTAGTCTTTCCAGTGGTGAATGTGAAGCTGTGCCTAGACTACAGTCTGAATTTTGAAATTATATTCTAATCCAGAAAACCAAAGTTGCACAAGTTATTTCCCCACTGCTCATTTCCAAATCTTGCTTGAGCTGGAGATACAAGAGAGCCCTGGGGGTGTGGGGAAAGGCAGCTCCAAGCCCTGCAAGCAGCAGGGAGCCAAACCTTGGGCACATCCAGCTTTTCAAACTACTCTGGAGCCAGTGCATGTAAAATAAAGGTGTGACCTCATTGTCAGACATATTTATATCTGGATATATGCATGTGGTTTTGCTTCTCAGTGCCAGAGATCTAAGAAGATTTGATAATCCATGAGCTAAAAAGGGAACTAAAACCAATCCCAACTGGGTCCTGAGCTCCTGCTGAGCTCAGGAAGGTTGTGAGCCTCAAGGCTGGCCCATTTCTCTCCTTTATTGTAGGAAAACACAGCAACCCTCCCTACCTCAATCCTATCTTGGACTATCACGTACTGTACTTGCAGGCAAGGAGATAAATCTAATCTAAAATGCCAAATCCAACCATATCAGATTTGGGTTTTCTAAGAAAAATGCTGCAGCCCAGCTCGTGCAGAGGAGTCAGCTCATGCAATGAGGTACTGACCTCCGAGCAAGTGGCATTTTTGTTATATGCATTAAGAACTCTCTACTGTGTGGGATAAACTGCCACATTTACACATTAACACCTTCCCAGAAACCCCAGGAAAAGCTATTTTTTTGTTATTTCAGCAGGACTTTGCAGCTCTGTACTGGGACTCCTGCCTTTTGCAGCAATCTGAGCACACATGAAATGGTGCTGCCATTCCTTTATCCACATCACCCGTGGATACTGCCTTGCAGAGGATAAAATAAATTAAAGGCACTGCTAGAACATACTGATGTAAATCAGCAGAGCTCTAGGGAAGCAGGTGGAGCTGGATTTGAACATACAGTTTTAAGATATCTCTTTAGCACTGTCTAAATCTAACTTTTGTCCCAGAGCTGAAAATTAAAACCAGAATGGATTGACTTTTCCCTTTAGGTTTCCCAGCCTTTTTTTTCGGTCCTACCCAGCAGTCCCAGCCCTGCCAAGCTGCACACGGGGTGTTGTTGCTTTTAGTCATCACCTGCATCTGCTCTCTCAGATTTCTCATTTGTCCCATCCCCCACTGTAACATTTTCTCCTACTTTAATGTGGAAATACAGGCAGGATATATATGGAGAGTGCAACAAGGTCTGCCAGAACAGATTGCAATTAAAACTGTTTAAAATAGCACAAAACCGTTAATTGCACCGAGTGAAAAACTGTCCATTTGCAGCAAAACTGGTGTCATTCCTACAAGTACAGCCACCTGTTTGTGAGGATTTAGGAACGTACAGGGAGCGAGGGTTGGCACCATTAGAGGGTGCTGGAGTCCACACAATCCCGAGCCACATCCAGGGCCAGGCAGCTCCGGAGCTGCTCATCCTCCGCAGGGACAGGACAGTCTCAGTGCTGGTAGTGACAGAAAGGTAAGTCTGGGGACGAAAAACCATAACCTCGTTTTGTCACATGTATAAACCTTGCCCAAATATCCATCAAAACGTTTCCCCACAACTGTTGTCTTCATAGACTCCACAAAGATTCAAATCTGAACAAATGCACTTACAATATAGATTTAGGTTAAAAGCGCCATGAAATACCATAAATATGACATATTCTATTTTCTGAATTCTTCCTTTTGCACTCTAAATAAAGGCCTTCTAATAAGACAGATGATATATATCTTTCCATATCTTTTAAAGGCAAACATTAAAACAAATACCATCCTACAGACTTATAGCAAACCTGTCTTACTCATCCCTCCTCTTCTCCTGGGATCACTACGTGAATCCTGAACTTTTGTCACAGACTATTGCTATTTGACATTGGATTAACCACATTAATTGGCACTAACTGAGCCTACTGACCTAAGGGAGGGGTCTTTTTCCCTGCCTCTGTGCAGGAAAAAGGGGGCATTCCTCACACAGTGCCTTTAGAGAAGATGTGGAAGAAACCTGCTGCATCATCCGGGGAGATGCTTCTGTGATGTCTTAAATCTCTGTGGCTTTTCAGCCAATGGAGCCCTTGTCCCACATGGCTCCTTCAAGGGAAAAAATGGGGTGGTGCTGGGACAAACCCTGGGTTGTTACAGTGCTTAAACAATCTTGGAATCACAGAAGGTTTCAGGTTGGAAAAGACCTTTAAGTCCCATCAGTCCCAGGTGAGTGGGTGCTGCTGCTCCTTTGGGGCTACACCACCCTCTGCCTGTGAAATGTTTGTGCACAGAAAATCTCATCAGGGGAACACAAATCAGAGAAAATGCAGCTTTCCAGTGGGTTAAATCAGTGCAATTCTCTAAAACCAAGCAGAAGCATTTCCCAAGCCACAGGGCTGCACCAGCTCCTGCTGCAAACCTTGAATCTGCTCCAGAGGTTTCACAGGAGCATCCCAAGGTAAGAGATCCCGCAGGATCCCCAGAGGATCCCCAGAGGATCCTGGCTGAAACCCAGACCCACCCGGGCCCAGTTCTGCCCTCTGACACACAGTGTGTCAAACAGAAGTGGGAACAGCGGCTGATGGAACAGGTCTGATAGAAATATGGTCTTTTGGACACAGTTTTGATGGACCCAGTTCTTACACTTCTGTGAGCACTGCAGCAGGATACCCAATGTCTGGTTGCTGAAATAACTGTGTTCTATAATTAGTTTTTTTAAATCTGTGTCTTTTTCAAACACTCTCTGTTATCCTTTTTCCCCCACATTACTGAGTTTTGAAAGCAGATAAACACATTTCCAGCCAAATCATTATTTCCTTATCTTTTAAAACAACATATTGTGGAGCTTGTAGTCCCTCTGACTGTGGTGAAGCTTCAGCAAAACTGTTTTTTAAATTTAAGTCTATGCCATCTTTCAAGAATGAGATGTCCACAGTTATGTGATTTCTTAGAGTAGTGTTTTAAGCCATAAAAATAAATATGTAGTCTCAGAGATGCACAGAGGAAAATGACATTTTTGTAACCTCACCAGGTTTTGCAAATTGATTTTTTTTTTCTTTGTACCTGGTGACTGTGATTTCAGAGTCGAACAGCAGTGCTGAGTGCAGCCAGGCAGCATATGCCACGTGTAATTTTTTAATTTCCTGGTAGCAGCAATTCTTACAGGCACAATAGCAGGTTTGTTTATTTTTTGTTCTTCATCAGACCTTTTATTAACATTGTTAGAACTCCTGACTGCACCTGGTTGGGTAGTGACTGAGCATAATGGCATCTTTGCCCTGGGCTCTTGGAGAAGGTGCATATGGATGGGGAAGGCAGCAGATAATATGGATGCAAATTTCAAATTACTGCTTCTATCCCTGAGGCACCGGAGGAGGAAAAATCTCCAGGAAATCGGGAGAACAACATGGCTTTGAGTTCCTGCTCAAGGTATAGACTTGCAAACACCGCTCGTGGTCCTTGCAGGAGTTTCCTTTGCGAAGTAATGGAGCGTGAATGGATTTCAGTGGGGAGAACCTGCGCCCTGGGGGGAAGCTCAGAGCTCAGTCCCGAGGCACAGCCCGGGGTCTGCCAGGCACAGCCCCGGATTTGCCAGGCACAGCCCGGGGTCTGCCAGGCACAGCCCCGGATTTGCCAGGCACAGCCCCGGGCTCGCCGGGCACAGCCCCGGGTCCGCCGGGCACAGCCCGGGGTTTGCCGGGCACAGCCCCGGGCCCGCCGGGCACAGCCCCGGGTCCGCCGGGCACAGCCCGGGGTTCGCCGGGCACAGCCCCGGGTTTGCCGGGCACAGCCCCGGGTCCGCCGGGCACAGCCCCGGGTTTGCCGGGCACAGCCCGGGGTTCGCCGGGCACAGCCCCGGGTTTGCCGGGCACAGCCCCGGGTTTGCCGGGCACAGCCCCGGGTCCGCCGGGCACAGCCCCGGGTTCGCCGGGCACAGCCCCGGGTCCGCCAAACACAGCCCCGGGTCCGCCGGGCACAGCCTGAGCAAGAGCCTGCCCAGGACCAGGAGAGCAGCAACCCAGCACCATGGTTCTGCTGATGAGCCCCTGCTAAGGATCCCTGGCACAGAGCACCCTCATTTGGGCTAATCAGGGTCCTTAATGAACCAAGAGAGGCATCTGCAGCATTCAGCTCCAGTTCTCTTGCCTACAGAACCATTCATATGGAAAAAGCAGCTGTCTTTTTCTATTTATGTAATTTTGCCTTATCTTACCAGAATTTTCTTTCTTCTTTTAAAGGGTTTCACACTCAGAAACCCCTCTGTGCCCTACAGAGCAGATCTGGAGTGGCTCCAGCAGTGCACTGGGCTTCAACCTCTGAAAGCAAAACACAAACTCAACCTTCTGAGCTGATTTATCAGGTTTTGCACCTCCTAAGGCAGAGTCTCTCCTAGAGCACCAGTGTCTATTCCTCTGTCTACAATAAGAACAAGTGCTGCAGAAGTCTCTCAAACATACTGCTACTCCTCCACTAGCATGAAAGAAAAATAAGCTTCATTTTTAGGCAGTTTTTAAAATCAATGCCATCGTTACTGACAATGGATTTTCTTACTCCTTTATTTCATGGATGCATACCCACCTCCTAGAGGATGCTCCAGTTTTATTTACATCTGAGGTTTCTTCCAAGCTTCAGAACCTGTGTCAGTCTGGTAATTAGTTCAAAGATAGAATTAATTAAATTGGATTGCTAGAATGAATTCCACAATACCCTGGGAAGTCTGATATTTGTAATCAACTACAGAACAGTTGCTAGGACACTGGAATTGCTGATTTTTTTTGAAAAAAGATCTATTAGAATATCTGCCTGTCTAAAGCAATGAATCCAAGATATGCAGAAGTTTAGCTGGTCCTGTGAATAATTTTTTAGTGCTTTTATGTATAATATATTAACTCTTGACTCAGAAAACATATGGGAAACCCCACAACAATCTACTGCTACATGTGTAAGATATATTCCTAAAAAGAAACACATTATAGCTGATATGTTACTTCCATGACCTTTTTCCTCTGTCAGCCTATCAGAGCTGCAAGGACACACAGAAGACAATTAGCATCTATTAAGTATGTTAGATTTAGTTTGCACATCTGACAGTAACACATCATCCCCCCACAGCATAAAAAACATCTATAACATTGACATATAAAGGACTTGGTGATGAAGCTTGTACCACCAAAGTTCGGTGTTTACCCTCAGTTTTGTCAGATTCTTTTTCTCAGTTTCCTACCTGTGGCCCCATGGAAAACACTGAATAGTTGTACTCCCTCTCCAGAGCTCAACTTCAATTACTTTCAGAGAGTTTTCTCATCCTTAATTGTCATTTATCCAAATTATAATTATTTAATCCTGTAATCTCTTGTCAATCATGACAATCTTCCCCTCTGTTTTTCTTTTCATGATGTTCAACCACCCCAGCAGGGACAGACAGACCCCAGCATGATTGTGATGCACACAGGGAATCATTTTCTAGTGGGAATCACCTCAGGATCTGTCTTCTCAACTGTGCTTGGCAGACTCTGCATTGCTCTGTCCATAGTATTCTAATGGATAAAACCATTAATTGTTAATTTGTTACATTTTAGAGATAAAATCAATTTTCTTCATTATTATTTGCCTTCAATACCAATACATTTCTTAGTGTTCATTGTCTGATAGAGACTTTGGGGTAGAGAAGCTGGGGGTATAGAGAAATCCACAACTGATGAGGTGTAAGTAAAGCAATCAGAAGAAAAGACCAGGTTATCTACAGGGCTTTACCCCTAAACTTATTTTTAGCTGTCAGAATAATGGTGAAAATCTGGTCCCACAGAAAGTGCTTCCCAAAATGATAATTCTTCACCTCTGTTTCTCCATCACTTTTTTCCCCTGTTGTTATTTCCTTAATCAGATACTAAAGAAGATTTGGTGAGTATTGTGTAATTCAAATTGTTCTCTGTTTCTGACAGACTATTTCTTTCTTCTGACCTGGCATGGAGTCTGTTTTAGCTTCAGCCCTGTGTAAAAGCAAATTCTATTCACTAGCATACAACTGAGTCCATCAGCAATGAACGTTTTGTTCTCATTGTTATGAATCTCCAATAAATCCATTTCCCCTAAAACTAGGACACTTTCAAATACCTGACATTGTCACTTTTAGTCTTCAATGTACAAAAAGACAGAATAATAGTGCAGTGAGTGCTGCTGGTTAAACCCACCTTTGCCAGCCCACGTGCCTTTTCTCTTGCCTTACACAAGCTCCAGCTCTTCCAGACTGTGACTGCGAGGGATGTGATGGGTGTTGGGAGTTACAGCTGATGACCCTGAGAAAAATGCAACTTACTGTCAATTGTCCATTCTAATCTGTGGGAAAAACAAAATACTTTTCTTGAAATGCTGTGTGAAAAAAACAAGTTTTGGCCCCAACTGTTCAGAACATAATACAAGCACTCGATTCGCTCTTCCCTCGCAATGCCGATGAGCCCCAAGAGTGCTCATAAATATTGGCAGAGCAAAGGAGGGAGGATTTTGCCAGCTCTTTTCCTGCTCAATTGTAGTTCGTGTTTTTAACATAGTGATACATAACAACGCCCTTAATGCTGTTCCCTTGGAACTTCGTCCTGAAATTCTGTTTCAGCTCGCTCAGGTCCTAGGACATGGAGATCAGCTGGTGACACTGCTGCCAAAAAATAGTTAATGCGTTTGCTGGTAGACCCCAAGAAGGGGGGGCTCTGCATTTCAAACAGCTGCTCTTCAACTGGAACAGGAGAGGAAAGAAAAAAAGAGGTTTTGCACTTTTCAGTTTTACTCACTTTTGTTCTGCGTCCATCAGTGAGATTTGCATTTAAATGGAGCATTCAAGGTATCCTAGTTCTAAAATTCCTATAAAACCAGCTTTTGTGGGTGAACTGAGCTCTGATCATAGTGAGATGTATGTGGAAGAAAGCAGCTGACACACACTGTAGACACATCCTCCTAAGGCTCCACAGGAGGCTTTCTTTCAGTAATTAAATCGTGGGCAGTTCATTATTATGTTGAGATCCAAAATGTCATTTCAACTCGAGAGGTTTTTGCCTCTTTATCTGGACACTCTCCAGATTAACACTCAGGTTATTTCAAAAGAAGTCCTGTGAGTGAAGAAATGAGATGGAAGTGGGGATATATAAATGTTTTTATCATCATGGTTATTTTAGTCACAACTGCTGGTCTCCTTCCCAGCCATCAGTTTTACTTGTCAAGCGTGTACCTGACGTTTGCACCAGTGGACAGTTTGCCTCCTCACAGTTTCTGCCAGGACACAACATATCTTGAAATACCTGGAGAGAACAATCAGAGGCTGTACTGCACCTTGGATGAGAGCTGTGTTCTTAGCACAGTAAGTTTGTGAGATGCTGAGTGCTATGGAAACAGCACAACATCCCAGCCCAGGCCTGGGAGCTGCCTGGATCCTCAGCACATCGAATCACAACTCGTATGTTTAAAGCACTGGAGTTCTCCTGGTTGCTGTTTTGTTCAGGACCACAGCCCACACATTGAATATTGTCCTGTTTTTCCCCCTTCTAGTTTGGTTGAAGTTCTTTCTCCTAACAAAACCTTTTCATCCCAAATTGAAACCATGGCTAGCACAGCCTTCTGAACCTCTAATGAGATGTGGCTGTGGGAATCCTCAAGACCAGTGAGTTTGAATCTTAAAACATATTTGTGTTTATGTAGAGGAAATATGAGAAAGCATATTTTGACTAATGGTATCACCCTAGAGAGAAGCACACTTGTTATAAATATGTTCCATTGCAGTTGCTGGAAATCTAACAAAATTGCCATAAACAGGACTTACATCAATGTTTCTGCTTGACCTTTCTGGGAGAATAAAAGTACCTTCTGGGAATGCAAAACAAATGAATTTTTTGGAAACAAAATGAGTACCACAGCCCTTCCTCTTTATAAAATGGAGCCCTGATATAGCTGCTGCTTAGTAACAGCTCCTCCAAACGATCCATAAAACACCAGATGTAAAGGTGCGCACGTGTGCGGCTCCACTCCAGGCTCTGATGCAAAACTCAGAAACACTCATGCTGAGGGGAGAAGAATTTGAGATTTTAGATGAATAGCAGCTTCAAAATGAGAACCATACCCTTCCAGCCATGGATAAGCTGTGCAATCACCTCCCCTGACATTGTTTCTGCTGGCTGATGTGTTGGAGCTGCGAGAGCTGTTGCATCCCATCTCCCGGTGCTTCCCCACAACAGTTAGCTCTCTTCTGCATTTTCCCCTCAGGGAAAAGATATCCTGTCTGGCACTGAAAACCTGCTAGAAATACTGTGATAAAAACCCACACGTTTTGAGAACGTGGTTAACCTACAAAAACAACTATCAGCACCAGTAAAATTGAGTATATTTAATAGGACAAGAGGGGTACTGAGAGACTAATGCAAATAATAGTCAGTGTTTCTGCCCATGATTAAATATCACAGATAAAAGTAAATGCAGAACTGAACCCAGCACTAAGAAAATGTCACTTTTCCCCTTCAGACATTATTCCAAATAACCTGCTAAATTGAATTAATTATCATGATCCACAGAATCCTGAGTTGGAAGACACTCACAAGGATCATCAAGTCCAGCCCCTGGGACCCAAATTAAAGTACTTTATAATATCTTATACAAATAGCTAAAAAGACTGCTTAGTACTGCTACTAAATCCCATTTTTTTTTTAACACATTCCTAGCAGCAGAAGCAGAATGTTCACATAAGGAATGCTATGAAAAGTGAAACAAAAAGCCTGAAAGTGTAACAAAGCTCTTGGGAACATCCTCATCTCTGTAGCCAGTGGCCACTGAAGCAGTTTGGTCCCTTTCTCAGCTCCTCAAGCTAGTGAAATAAGAAACCTGAATCCTTCTTTGCAACATACAGACCCTCATACAGTTTCTTCTAAAGAAGAAATAATTTAAAGCCAATTGGAATTCGATGGATCTGTTACCCAACAATCACAGCAAAACGACAATACTACGATCACCGTGTTTGCCTTGCAAATCCTGATAACGCAAAGTGATTCCTGATCCGCCTCCCAAATCCCCCTGAGCAGGATCCTGCTTTGGCCAGGCAGCTTTGCAGGCAGCCCAGCGCCTGCCAGCCCCAGCACAGCCCCAGTGCAGCTCCACCTTGGCTCTTCCTCGCTGCTGCTGCCAACTGGCCCCGTCCCTCACAAGGCTGAGCCTCTGCTGAGCCTCTGCTGCCACAGCAGGGCCAAGGCTGACTCTCACCCCCTCCAGAGCAGAATCCCAGCTTGCACTCTGCTCATGGGCTGGTCACTGGGTTTGTGCACACACGCTGTTCAGCTTTCCCAAAGCCATCAGTAGATTGAGTTATTCCTGCTCACCCCATCCTACAGCTCTCCTCCCCCTCCTCTCTCTCTCTGCACATCCACATGTTAAAATTAAGTGGGTCTTAACAGGTCCGTAAGTGGGATATACCCAAGTGTTTCCAATTTACCCTCGGTGAACTTGAATGAAAAACATTTGAAAATGAAATTCTGGGTGAAATCTTACGGCATTGCTACAACATATGGAGCTCATTTCAAATAGCACTTTGATAATGTCATGATCTGTTAGAAAGTGTTCACCTTATACCAAAGATATTATAAACTCGGTTGCCTCACTCAGTGTATGTTCATCTCATGATCCATAAGAAAGCTATTTAGTGCATTGTGAAATATGAACTTTGGCCAGAGCTAATTTAAGAGAGCTCGTTACACTATGGATGGTGCAGCCTGTTTCTTCTGTGAGTTTTATATTATTCAACTGTTCACAGCTAGTAAATTCACATCTAATAAGTTGCAAGAGTTATCAGATGAAGCACAGCCCATTGTAATCCCTACACGAAGCAAATAACTGATAAAAAAATTAGTTCCAGCATGTGTTACAAATATTTTTGCAAACAGCATCTGATAAAGGAATTGGCTTTATTAGCAACTAACTTATCCACACAATGGAGAAAATGTAAAAATGTGTTCTATCTCTACAGGCCACAGCATTTCTTAAGTGCTTATGAGGAAAAAAAATAGACTTAACTGGAAACAAAAGCATATATAGACCACATCTCCTGGCAGGCACATAGCTTGGCACAGGGACTGCAGTGGTGGGAATACGCTGAAATAGAAGGGATTTGCAGGATGTGAGGCACAGGCAAAAAAGCACTTGTGTAACAAAAGCCTTGTCAAAGAAAGTAGTAAATTTACACCCCACTTCTTGAGACAAAATAAGAGTCAGTGACTTCCACCATGAGTCCAGCTAACTCCTGGTATTGTCCCAAGGGCTGGTCCAGCAACCAGGGGAAATGTGAACACAAGCACATCTTTGTGCTGGTGTTGGGCCATCCCCTCTGCCCGGGGCAGGAAAGGTGCTGTGGGGCTGGCTGGGACTTGTCTGTGCTCCTCAGAAGACCCTCCAGTGTGTAAACAGCTCTTCAGAGCCTCTGGACCCCACAGGAACAAACAGCAACAACCAGGAGCTTACCCAGAGGTTCTGGTGTGGTGCACCAGGAAGGATGCTCAAGGATAGACCTGAAAAAGGTCAAACAAACCATTGACAGAAGAGCAGGGTCTCCAGAGCTGTTTGGGGCTAAAGGTGTCTTAGAAACACCCATCATATGCAGGGATTGCTCCAAGAACTGAGTGGGTTAAGGGAAAGGCACCAGGTACACAGAGAACCAGGTAAAGGTGCTGACATGAGAATGAGCACTGAACTATCAGAAATCTCATTTCACTAAATGCTGTGCCCTGGGAATTCACTCTGTTTTTCTCTTGCTTTCACAAATTTCCACTGTTGTTAGAGGCAGCTCGAATAAGAAAGAAGAAAGGTATTTCAAGTTTTAACTCTCAGAAAATCAGCATTAAGCCTTGTACTAAGGACAACCTCATACACCAGAGATGCTAGATATAGTGGCTCAGGTTTTCTTTCTCCTTCTTGAAGTCAGCCCCCAGCCTGCAGCAAGGCCAGAGGTTTCTCAGGTATCAGCAGGAGCAGCCCCTTTCCTCTGCCTCACTGCTCCCTCACTCCAGCAGCAATTCCTCTGCCTCTGAAGTCTGTCAGCTTTTCTTGCCAAAGAGAAAGGAATGACAAAAGCATTCAAAGAAAAAGAAAAACAGAGAGATCCCAAGCCTCGTGTGTGACATAAAGCAAACAATTCACATGATCTTTATTTTTGTAACCCTCGTCCTCCTCTCACCCTCATGCCTGTTGTTATCACTCAGCATGTTATTGTTATTACTTCAAATTTGTTTTTAAAAGTGCCTATCCAGTGCTGGAGGTGCCTGAATACACACTGAAAATATACAAAACATATGTCCAGCTTAGACCCTGTGTTCCCTGAGGAAGGGCTGGTATCCCTGCAGTGCACTCAGCACACTTATGGCATGAACAAATTATGAAAAATAATAATAAAGAATAACTTGTGCCTATTTATCTGTTTGGTCTATGAAACTGATCTGTCAATGACCCTGAAAACTCTGTGACACACACTGTGGTGGAGTTAAAACCAAGCTGCTCTTTCCATTAATTTTTTTTCCAAAAGTTTGAGGCAAAATCCCAGGGTAGGTGACACAGGGCAACCCTCCTGCTTTTGATGTGAATGGGAAAGGATTTGTCTTTTTATATCAAAGCTAGCTGGGAAGAGGAGGTGGGTGGCCATGAAAGGGAAAAGCCATGAAATTATCTCCATTGGTTTATAAGAAACAGCCATTCCATGGGATTTTGGGAGGGGGAAACCTTCTGAAAAATGTGCTGGTGGGATTGCTCTGGAGGCCGGCACATGGGAGCCAAGCGCTGGGCTCGAGCGAGGGGGCAGGAGAAGTTCCTCCCTTAATTGAGAACACACTTGTTTGCACAGTTCAACGTGGGGAACTCCTACATTGTTTTGAAAAGACAGAGCATTGTGTAGGTGGTGGAATTCAGAGGAGGCAGAACAAAAAGGGGTGGAAAAAGGCAGCTGGGAGGGATGGTTGGAGTGTCCCAACACCTTGAGCCGGTTCCCTCCCTGTGCCCCCCAACAGGGCCTGGCTCTTGGCTGAGCTGGGAGAGGCAAACCCAGCTCCTCCTGACCTTCTCCAGCACCTTCCTGCACCCAGCCTTGGCCCTAAACCTCCCACAGCCCCTTCCCAGGCTGCTGCTAGAATAGGACAGAGCCAGGAGAGACATCCCTAAAACGCCCATTACAAATGCAGATAATTTTTCATTACTAGGATGTTTCTGTGCCTTAGTGGGAGTCCTGTCAAAAGACAGGCAATCTGGAGGGAGGCTGCAGGTCATGATCATCTCACGTGTTTCAGAATTGAGTTGCTGCTGCCCTGGTGCAACGACAGCTTTTTGTGTTCCTGGCTTTGACACTGACAGATGAAGACAAGGTAGTTCTGCATAACTCAGATTAAATTTACCTAAATACCACCCTATCTACTAGATGGCCTTTTAAATGCATTGCAATACCGAAACAGAGTAAAAACATTGTAAGGAATAAGACTTTTTCTCAAAGGTTATGATATTCCTAGTCCTAATCAATAAACTAATTGACCTATGTCAAGGTATTGAACTAGGATTAGTTAGAAATAGGT
Source organism: Climacteris rufus (assembly GCA_013398175.1). NCBI lineage: Eukaryota > Metazoa > Chordata > Aves > Passeriformes > Climacteridae > Climacteris > Climacteris rufus. The sequence continues at coordinate 293,423 of VZRZ01002373.1, read as the reverse complement.
AATTGTTATTGAAAGCCAATTACACTGCCTAGGTATGGCTGAACCAACTGAACCAGTGCTGCAACCACCATATAATGCTGATCAAAATATTCTGTACAATATTTTTTTTCTTAAACATGTAATTTTGCCTGTTTCACAGTTATTTTCTCTTTACAGAAAGTAAACTCTCTTTTGTCATAGCTGACCTGGCAGCAGACCAATGATACAGTACTTCTGACTTAAAAAAGATAAAGAGACAAGCAGGTACCACTGTGATAAAGGATAACAGACACAAGGCCAGGTTGAGGTTGATGTGATGTGTTCTTCTGCAGGAGTCTCTTTAGCTCATCTTTTGTATCTTGGCTACTCTCAGTATTAAATGTGATTCCTCCTTCCCATCACCATATAGTTTCACTTCTATTTTATCAGAGGAATTTAGCCAGAAGAGAGAAAATAGGAAGAACATTCTGACTGTGATGATAATTAGCACAGTTTTACATAGTAGACGAAATGATTAAAGCTCCTGAAAGTCTCAGCTGGCCCAGCAGAATACCAAGGGCTCAGGGTCAGACCATTTTCTCTATGATAACACTGAAGGACAAAAATGCATCAATCTGTCTGCATTTTAATCACACCACGGGAATCCCAGCAGGTACCTGGAGCTGTATCATGAACTAACACCTCTGGCATCAACACATCCTCTTATCTTGTGCATACACTTCTTGCCAACCCAAGACAGGCAGGACACACTACCACCAAACCCCACTTTCATTTAAATATTATAACACTAATGTGAATCTTAAAATTCACAGGCAGATTTTATTTTTTCCTTTATCTTAAATGTTGCTGTGCAGGAAGGGAAAGTACTGTGGTACCCAAAGACATGTTATAACTAGTTCTTACCTAATGTCATCGTGATGTTTAGAAATTAAAAAGCAGTATCTCAAGTTTCTGACATAAATATTCATTCATCTAAATAGTGGGGAGAAAGTGTTGAATTATTTAGCTAAATTCAGCTTCTGGTATTGTCTTGTGGTTGCTTTGGCTTGGAATCAAATTAGTTTTTCAGATTAAAAAACCCTCTAACTTTCAGTCCAAAAGCTGACATGTTTGCCCATCTCTTACAACCAGTAATTTATGTTTTATCACTTTTAAGGACCAGAGTGTAAACAAGCTCAGTGATTTTCTTAGATGGAATTTAAAAGCAGAAAACATCTCACAATGTTTTTGGAGGCAACTCAGTAATAGTTAGAACTGCCTGTTTCAAACAATGTGTTCTTATAATGGAAAAAAATAGGAAGAAATTGCATTTATGCCTAATCTGATTGCAAATGCTCTTGTTATGCTCAGGTATAACAACCAGACAGAGGTATAATGCTCTACTAACATTTACTAAGAGGTTATCAGTGTAAGCTGACTGTGGAGAGATGGGCTGAAGTAAAGAAATTTCATCCAAACTTGTGGTATTTCAGCTCTGAATTTCTCATCCCCTTAGGGGTGAGGCTGAAGGATATGGAATCTGGATCTAGTTCTTAATCTTGTGGCTTGGTCTCTTTTCCAGTTCCCGCAGAAACATGTTCATCAAGATCTCCTGACATTTCTCTGCATTTTTTTCTTTCTTTCAATGATAATTTGAAGCAAGCCCTGCCCTTTCCCCCATAACATTATGCTTTTTACATCCCTGCAGCATGTAAACACTAAAAAATGCAAGCATAGCAACTCAGCAAAATACATAGAAACAAATGTTAACAGAACAGCCTTTTTCCACGATTTTATAGGAGCTCCACAGACCTGGGATTGCACACACAAACCAGAGCAGGGTTACACATAAACCAGAGTGTTCCTGTGCTGGTGAACAAAAACACTGTGACTGGGGACCGAGATTACTGGATAGGAGATTTCAGTGCTGTCCCACTAATGAATCATTCTGCAACAGTGGGGCTGTGTGTAATGCTAATTATGATGATTACAGAAGTCAATGCCTTGAGAATGTAGGTAAAAGCTTCATAGAAATGGGTAGTTTGACTCTTCAAAAATTACCAGGCCTTTAAAAAATTGCTCCAATAAAAGGAAAATGGGGACTAAAAAATGGGCTCCCTTCCTGAAGATGAAATCAAAGCCCTGATACCTTTTATCATTGTTTCATCATAGCTAATAAAATTTCTGTAATTATCTGAGGACACTGAAGCCTTTTATCTGTGATGAGTGACACAGCGTTGTGTGTCTGGAGTCAGGAAGGTAAATACAATACAGGCCTGTGACAGCATCTCAAGAAACAAAAATAAACAGAGATCCAGTTACAGATGAATACTGGCATAATCCTGAAATTGTAATTTCCCCTCCCAAGCTATGCACCTTCCCAACCACCAAAACCACTGTTGACCTGCCTGCTTTTTCCTGTGCTTTAATAGCCGTCTAGTTTAGCCCAAGCTCCTGCAGAAAGCACCCTCCAAGATAGCTTTTTGTGTGTATTTAATCACTGAAAGTAGCCTCATCATTTAATCAAAAGCCTCTGCTTTAATCAGTGATCACCTTCCACTGCAGGCTCACAAGGAACAGAGAGCATTCCTCTGTAACGAGCCTTCCTCCTGAAAAATGAGGGATTGTGTAGACACTGAAGGCTGAAATTCTCCCAATTTGCCCCAAGGGATGCCAAGTGTAGCTCAGACAAGTACAAAGGGAACCTGTTCTTGCTGCTTTTCAACTGTGGCCCTACTTAAATTGCCCCGGGGGTTTCACGTTTCATTCTCCTAAGGTTACTGTCTCAGGCTTTTCTGTAGAAAACATTAAGGACGTAGGCCTTGCCTTAAACCAGCTTCCCTGGGAATAAACTGGGCTCACAATCTTACAGTAACTAACAACTCACATGTTTGGTGTTGTCCATTTTCCGTGTGTGAATCAGACAGCCAGATCTTTAGAAAGAGTTCCTAATTTAATCTACTGATATATATACACACATAAACACACATGCACACGTACACATGGAATGGAAAAAAAGTAAAATCAAATAAAACCAGCACTTCAAACTGCACTAAGACTCATAATCTTAAAAATTTCATGTTATTTTTAGACTTTTCATTAAAATTCTTACCACAATCTTAGAAGGCACAAGCCAGTAACAGATATTATGCAGGAGGATCATTTGATCTACTGTTGAAATGCTGCCACTTAGGAGTGGAACAGAGCATCTGGTTTACACATTATAATAGTTTGGGACATGAAATGAAGGTTCTTATAACCACCTGAAGCTGTAGAGGAAAATGTAGGTAAAAGGAATTTTAATTAGCTGAATCCCTGCAGCAAGAGCCCTGGGAATGCCGATGGATAAAGCAGGTAAGTTCTATTGCTGATGTTTTGACTCTTCTGACAAGGCCCGAAATCATTTCACCTTGCCTCCAAAAGATGTTCTCACTTAGCTCAGCTTAAGTTAAGAGCAGATCTCCTGAAGCTGTAGAACAGTGCCAGGTTTAAAGAGGGACAAGTGACAGCAGCGCTGCATTGGCCATGGTGGCTGTTACTGGGGCTGAGCTGGGTCCCACACGTGGCTCAGGGACACCACAGCCTTTCCTATTCTGAGCCTTTTAAAAAGAAAATGAAGCATTTGTGAGACAGAAAAACTGATTCTCAAGGGTAGGGAGAGTGCAGACACGCTTGTTTCCCTGCCCTCCCTCCCCTGCTTTGACAGACCCAATCTTTCTCCCTCTGACCATAACAATCCCATAACAGATCCCCTAACTCCAACTGGAAAAGGCTGTCACTTCCAGCATGTGAGAAGATGAAGAAAAAATTACACCCCAGCCTACTCTGTCACCACACAAAGATAATAAATCCTGGCTGGGGCCATCCAAGACATTTCACATGGTCTCCAGCAAATCCAGCTGGATCCCTGGGTCCTCACTGGCACTTGCAATGTGTCCCAGCCAAACAAAGTGAATATTGCCAGGCCTCTCACCCAGCAGATGTGCAGCCCCCTCTCACTCCTAGGGAAGATACAACAAAATACATGTGCAGGGGATGACTACAATTTAATTTACACCAGTTGTAGCACAGAAATATAAGCCACCACACAGAGCTGAACTCATGGGATGGTGCCATCTGTATGTAATTGTCAGGGTTACGTTTTCCATTACATTTTCTGCTGGAGGAAGGGGAGGATATACAAGCGGGTAGCAATCATAACAGTCAGGGCTTGCAAAATATCAGTCAGAAATCACACTTCGGTTTGCTAAAGGGGTGATTTGCATTTCATTCTGACACGTCAGAATGGTCTATTTCTAAACAATGTCACAGAAAATGAGATGAAATTCAATTTTTCTTCCAAATATTGTAAAGCAATAGGCCAAACAGATGGACAGGTATGGCATTACTTCATCTGTGGCATGCTAAGCTTGGCCACGGGCCTGCAGAGCACAAATGTTTCAGCAGTCCTTAGGGGTTAACAGGCAGCACATTCAGTGAGGCCCAGAAATTAAAAGATCTAGCAATTATTGCTTTTTGTTTTAACCCTGGAAGAGGCTGCTAGGCTGGGAAAGCAGCTAGCTAGCCTAATCAGCTTGGCATTTTTAAAGGAAAACTTCAGAAAATGTAATTGCAACAACTGAAAAACAACCCAAAATACATTAAGCCTGGAATTATTTCTTCTGTTGCACATAATTTCTTGGAAAGCAAATACTTAAAAAGACCCTGAATACTCCTTGAATGTACATGATTATTATATAAAGATTCTGCCAAGTCTTTAATCTGTTTGCATGCCCTAAAGAATGCACTAGTAGATTACAACTAGAGACTGAGGATGCAGTTCTACGAATATTTTCTGTATCATCGAAGTCACCTAAAAAAGGTCCTGGCAGACTCCACACCATCTTCCCCTCTACACTCTGCTCATGCCCTTGTCCTGCAGGTCACCTCTGAAGCACCAAGTTCCCTAAATCTCTGCTAAAAACCAACCTTGAACAGAGTATTTTCCTTCCAGAATCCCTGATGGCATCAGCTCCTGCAAAAAGTCCTGCACAGGGATCTGCACAGAAAAATAATTTTGAAGTACACTTTTGCTATGTATATTTATCTAACAGTTGTGAGTTATACCAAAGAAGCCAATAATTTTCCAGTCCCCTCTAAAGTTTGCCCAGGTTTCGTGAGGACAATTTTTTTTCCTGTGAGCACTTTTCTGTAAAAGCTCAGATTTGCATCTGCTCTTTGCATTCATAGCCAGAAAAAAGGGGAAAAGGAAAAACTACTCAAACACACAAACTGTGTGCTACGAACTGTCTGTGCTGTTGGACATAAAGACTCTTGGATAGGCCAAAACAGGGATTAATTTCTTCAAAACTCTGACCTCTGACAATCCCCTCAGGTCTGGAAATACAAACACTCCAGGAGAGAAAAGTTCTGCAAAGCATTCACACCTCAGAACTGCAATATACCTGACGTGTACATGTTCTCTGACATCTTTCAAGACAAGCATTGTGGCCAACGTGCTCTTTGAGTTAGAAAAATCTACAATAAAGAGTTTTACAAACATTTGCCTGCCCATCATTCTTCAGAATGTCTCTGGCAAAACTATTGCCAGCAAGACCTTGATGGATAGGGACTGGATACCCTTCCAGAGAAATCCAAGAACTTCAGCTTAATTGTTTTAACTGTTGAAGTGACTTTTTAAGCAAGTGATGCTTGTGAGATACTACAGAAAAATAACCTTTGTTATGTTTAGGTTAAAAAATTATTCAACACCCTCCTAGGCACATATATACATGTCAAAAACCAAAACAAGTAGTCCAGCAGAATGTAAGGGTTAAGCTCCTGTCCCCTTAATGTTTGAGTGTTAAATGCTTCCAGAGAGCCTGGAACTACAGCTGGGCACTGCACACTCCAAGCTAACTGGCAGAGAAGTGTTGCTTTAGGCTTAGAAACACTGTCTTTTCACTGCTGGGACCTGGGTTTATTCCAGCCTAATCCAGCTACAAATTGTTGTCTTGCAAAGCCTGCAGCTTCTTTTAAATGCCTCCCTCCTCCTTGCAGCTTATAATTACCAGCAATTACCATTCTTGTTTACCAGGGGCCGTTTCTGAGTGGGGTCAGTGCGTGTGTGTTTGTGGAAGAGATGGAGCTTTTATGAAAAGTTACATGAACTGACCCAATGCTCTTGGGAAGGATAAGACAAATTGGCGTGGAAAACTGAAAGATCTTAATGATCCAAAGGGGAGTTGAGTATTAAGACAAAGCACAAAAATAAAATATCTGGGTTTGCTTCATTTCTTTGGAAGACCTACCACGGAGTTGTTTCCCCTACCTGATGTAAATAATTGCTTCTGCAGGGTTCAGCCACTCAGAGGCTGTTGTGTTAGAGCAGTTGCAGGATGATAAAGTACTTTGGAGATAAGTTTATATAAAGAGAAATTAGACCTATCCTGCCAGAACAGTGACTCAGCCTAATGTGTGAGTTTATAGGCTGCCCTGGTCTCAAAAATCATCCTTCAAGTCTTGGCAGCAAGTACCAGGTGAACATTGTGTTCTTCACATGGAGCATCAAGTTTCTGGGGCTTTGGCTGGCTGGAGCACGTGCTTGGAGAGGTGTTGCCGCACCGGCAATTAAACACCGCTCTGTCTAAAGCTGCAAACCCCTCTGCTGAGTTTCTGGGCTATTTGGTGCATTCAGCAGCAGCAAAGATCCTGCAGGAATGACCCCAGACTCTAAGGAGATGCAGCATTTCCCAGGAGCATCACGCTGTAGTCTGTGAGAGGAGCTGGGTGCGCACGGGAGGCAGGATGGAACGATGGTGTCTCTAAGGCACAGCAAGCAAGAGTCAGAGAAGGGAGCTGGCTGCTTGAGCCACAGCTCCAGGAGAGTGAGGGGAACAGGAGGAGGAGCTGCTGTGAAACCCAGAGGACCTGGCTGGCACACCTTGCACCACACCTGGCCAAAGGCTCTTGCTGTGAACCAGGGACACCTGAGCACAGGAGGGCACAGGAGCAGAGGCTGCGGTGCCAGAGCGGTTCTGTCAATGCTTGTGACACAATCTGTTTCCTCAGGGGAAATGCTGGCTCCTACATTTTCTGTTGTCTAAGGTATTCAAATGTGCCCTCTGCTCGTGCCTCATCATTTACTGCAGGCCAACAGAGTGACTTCTGTGCCAAGGAGCAAAACAGGGAGTGACAGAAAGGAATTCTCTAATTCATGGGTAGAAGAAGGTGAAGAAACAATATATATCCTTTTCTGCTTTGTGAGTTTATTTCTACCATATATTTTAACCCCTCAGACTCATGTTTGTCTTTCAAGTAACAAACCAGAGGCTGATAAAACCACTTTAGGAGTGTGATAATAAATTGCTTTGTCTAAGTTTCTCTGCTGAGGTTTTTTTTCCTTTCTGTAGAATCTCAGTACCTGAAACCCCAAAACTCTGGTGACCTAAAAAAGAGGGACTAAATCCAGCAACATGTGACTAAAGACAGTATACAAGTACATGAAATTAATGCCTGAACAGCTCCCCCCTGTCCACTAATGGCAGCACTGGAATGCTCAGATCCATCTGCAGCAATGGGCACCTCTCTGGCCTCAGTCTATTTATTTATTTATTTATTTATTTTAATTCCCTTCTTCCTAAAGGCCTAGGAATCCCTGTGAACCCTCTCCAGTGCTGTTCTGTCCTTACTGCTTCTGGAAAAGAAAATGATAAATTGCACTTCTGTGAACCACAGAAATATTTCACTTAGAAACTCAAGGAGAAGCTTTTAATTTCTCTTACATGTCCATTCATGCCATTTTTCCTATTTTCCTTCCCTTTCTCCTCACTTATGAGCTACCTTGCCATAATCCTGCCAGTACCAGTTCTTGAACCTCACCTGAGCAAGCTTCCCTGAGCTGTAGAAAGGCACAAACACAGCAACTGCTCCAACTGGAAGATCAAAGCAGCAAAGGCTGGACCCCAACTCTGACAATGATTAATGCCCACACTGAAGACCAGTGAGCTCTTTTACAATCTTAGAGCATATTATCAATAATAAAACATTTCTTTTTCATTTACAGTAGTCCAAACCCTCACCTCACTTTAATGTGCACAAGAAGATAAAAACATACAAAGTAAGAGAGAGAAAAGTAGTAATTTAGATCAGTAGTATTTCAGAGCTTGCTTCAACACCCTTTGCTCACATGAACTGAGGCTTATTCACAAGAATAGTTTACATGGTTAAGCAGTCAGGTTGTAAAGCCTTTTAAAAACTTTGAATCTTTGCAAAAGTTTGTTTTGTTACAAATTTTCAGTGAAACCATGCATTGTGCCCACACCAAAGGCTTGCTGTGGATTTACAAGTCCATGAGAATTCCTTTGCCCCTTATTATTTCTACTTGTCTTAAAGTACAATCCAAGCTCAGTTTGAGATGAAATATTTATCTAAAGCTTGGTTTGGGGTTTGAGCCATGTGAGTATTTGTTTTCAGACATGGACGTAATAAAGAAAGAAGAAAATTTATGAAGAAAACACTTCACTCAAGTCATGAGGGGAGATAATGTAATGGGCTTACAAATGTGCTGCCATTTAAAGCTTAGAAAACGTAACTGTGAGGCATTCACTGGAATAACAACAGGAACAATAATAATAACAAGGACAAAGACCTGCATTTCTCCAAATGGGAACGCCAGTGTGCATGTAGGAAAACATTACCAAGCCAGGGAGTAGCAAACCAAAAATTTGAAACAGAAGAAATAAAAAAAGCTCTAGATCTGTAGCAATATTTGGCAAGTAGAATTTGGCACTTTGGACTCAACATGCTTTTCTAGTTAAGAGTGCAAACTATACTATTTGTACCAGAGGGTGACTCTTTGGGATGCAGCTGGAGGGAGACTAAGACTCCTCTGAACAGCCCTACAGGTTTTCAAGCCTGCCTTGAAAAAAAAAGTGTTTTCCTGTAGCTTAAATCACCACATGGCCCCTCTGTCCTGCCACTGCCCCTTCCCTACTCTTATTTTTCTCTTGACTAAAGGGAGAACACTGGTGTGAGTTAGAGGTGGCAGCTTAGCCCAGCTCTTGTCACTTGGCCATTCTCAGGGTGGCAGTGCCAGACACTGCTGTTCCAAAAGCACTGGTTGCTGTCACCTCACAGAGAAGAGTTATTGTAGCAGCACCTTCCTCACCCAGAGTCCATCTCTCAGAGGGCACCAACCAGAGAAATCCATGAAAACATCCCACATTCCAATTCTTAAACGCCCCAGAACTGTGGTTTTGTCTTTTGAGCTTCAGTACAAGTTGTAAAGAGCTTTTTCAGCTGTCGGTGGAAGACGCAATAGAAAGTGAAGTAATTCTATTTTTCAAGTGTGGGGTGCAGGTGAATCCAATTACAAAGCAGAAAACTCAGCTGTGATTTAGTCATTCCAAAACCCTATTGTAAATGCAGATGAGGGGACTCATCAGCATTGTGAGTTGAAAGCACCAAACAACCCAAGAAACAACCCGGGGAACGGCTCCAATCATAAAAAGGAAAAACCTAATGGGAATTTAATAAAATAACAATCTCAGCAGCAAAATGACTGAGGTGTTTCATAGGCAAATGTAATGCTAAAACCACCCTTCCCCAGCCTCAAGAAAAACCGTGCGCTGCAGCAACGCTGAGAACTCGATGCAGTGTATTTTCCAAAGTGCAAGGAGCCAAGAATAATATAACATCACCACGCAGACTTCAAAGCCCAGCTCCTCCACTCACTCGCTGCTCCTGTGCATCCCTCCAATGCCAAAGCACACAGGGATCGGAGGGCTCTGCTCAGCAGCTGCTCGGGATGTTTGACAGATTTCCCAAACTCTTACAGCACTTGTAAAAGAAGTTTCCAATAGAGGCAGTGCTCTGACCGTGGCATTTACAAGAACCAAAGATAAAAACAAGAGAGAGTTTTGTTTATTGATTGACTGACACAATTTGCACGTATTTCCTGGAAAAATGCATCACTGTAATTGTCCAGAACGGTTTCCTCTGGGACTGCAGATGTTCACAGAAGTACAAGGGAAGACTTACTGCTCTAGTAGGGAGCAAAGTCATTTTGGGAACCATCTACAATGAAGACTTGCTAACTCACTGCATTAATTACTTACTCTGTGAGCTTTCACAGGTTGGCAAAGCTGAAAGCATCCTAATTTAACATCAGCTCTGTTTACAGAGACAATAAATTCATACTCTAGCTACAAAGACTTTAAGAAGTGAGAACACTTGATATCACACTGTGTGAGCAGCATATTGGCAGAATAAAGATTTCCAGTCAAAACTGAAACCCCAAATACACAGAAGTGTAGCTGGAATCCTCAACACCTGTGCTAGATCCCTAAGTAACAGATTTTCCTGAGGTTTACTGGAGTGGTTCTGCTCTCCCACAACGTGGGGCGTGGAGGGGGTGGGAAGGGATGGAAGTGACGCTGAAGAAGGGTCACAAGGCTCCAGGCTGCTGGCCTGGCAGCCAGGATTTCAGAGTGGGGTCACTGCAAACCACAAATACACAGGTTTTAATTCCCATGTTTTTAACAAAGCTCAACTCCTAAACCAGATATGAGTTAAGATCATAAATTTTCATCTGGGTTCTTATTACTATTTTTAGTTTATCGAGTTTTAGAAATGTGTCTTACACTGTATGGGAAAGAAAAGGGATAGAACCCCTAACTTAAAACAAGTACCATGAGCACTACCAGGGCCAACTGATGTTTTGCTACCTCCTGTGGCTGCCTAATGAATCAGGGCTGAATTCACAACTGGGAGCAAATCTCCAAGCCAGGTGACTGCCACAGGGTTTGGATGAACAAAATAAAATAATCACTCTCATCATCCCCATCACCCAGCCCCAAATTTCCCATTTCACTGCCTGCTCAGATAATCGGATAGGAAGCAGCTTGCATGAGACTTGAGCTGACTTTTTTTTCCAGATTAATAAAAGGTAACATCAAAAACTCATTCTCGCCCACAAATGCCACACATAGCCAGCAGCATGATCTGGCAGGGATACTGGAGATTAATTGTGCTCCCTACAAGGCAGCACTTCCAAATATTCCATTTAGGCCATTGAGGTCAGAGCAGTCCTTATGTTCCCTGACAAAAAAAGCTGGGGTGAGGAAGACTGATCTTAGCTCTCGTTTTGCTTCATTTTGGTTGTTTTGCCCATTTTCATAGGGGTTTATTACCTGGCAGTAACCTTGGGAGCTCTGGGCTGCATGTAACAGATTGAAGGCAGAAAGCACATTTGCTAAACAGAAGTTCACCAAGGATAACATCTTTTAATACTAAAGCCACTGACAAAAAAGTGAAATGCTGTAAATAATAGAAGCCATATGAGCTGAGGGGGAAAAAAAAAATCAGAGTTCTTGAAGGTGCCTTGATGTTCAGCACTTGAGAGTTTTCTCACAGCTCTGCCACTGGTGTATTTTATTCATCAGTGTCCCTCAGCTGTAAAACACAAAGTGGTTCTCATGCTACAAAACTGTTCTGCATTTAATAGGTTACTGGGTTTAAAATGCTTTAAACTTGTAAGTCACATACATACACCACTGAGGCACTTTCAGTTTTAAATAGACAATGACTGACATGAGTTTAATGTTGACAATTTCTAGTGGCATTTTAGAAAAACCAAACCACTAAAGGCATCAAGCCTTGGAGGATAACTAAGAGCTTATAGTGTGAACCAGTGTTATTAGGAATAAGCATCTGGTCTCTGCTACATTGTTAGGGGGTTTTTGAGAACCAATAGTTTTATCAAGCACAGAAGAATATGGCTGTGTGGCTAAAGTTCATATGGAACCTTCAGCTTGCTCAGACAAGTGAGTGCCCATGTCCTGTTGGCAGCTACTGCTTCTGAAAGAGCTTTGAAAGAGCTGCTCAAGTGCTAAAGCCTTTTCCACTCACATCAAGAGGGCAATAGAAGAGGACCAGCTCCAGACAAGAGGCTTTTGAACTTCAGAACACGCCTTCAAAAACCACGGTGATCATCCTTTCCTATGAGTAGGACCACAGACTGCACCACCAGGATGTCCTCACTGCTGACCCTGCTCTTTCCATGCTGCCTGTGATCTCCTCCTCAGAACCTTCCAATCTCAGAACAGCCATAACCCTGCTGCCAGCCTAGCAAATAACTCCAAGAGGTCCCAGGGCTCTTCTGACACATCCTGTAAGGGGTTTCTTGTTTCTTTAAGCACTTTGGAGGTGATAACTTCCAGCTTTCCCTTTCTTGAACAACCCATGGGTGTCCACCTTCTCTGTTTTTTTAAAACTAACCTGCTCTCCAGTGTGTTTTTTGATGATGTTCCTTCAACAAGCACACATTAGTGTTTTGTGTTTAGATAAATAATGATTTTACTTCAAACAGAAAATTCAAACCCTGTATACTTGAGATACAGCTTGCCTCCAAATTAATTATCTACATATGTCCAGCTGGAATTTCACTTTCTTCACACAGTGTGTTTAAGCATAATAGACACTAAAACAATTATTTATACCACAGACTGGAATTGCTTGGGTAGAACAATGAGAATCTTTTAAAAACATGTTTTTAAAGATAAAGCCAACTTGCTTTTCAGCTTCAAATTTAGGTTTTGCAATAAAAGACATTCTACAAAACATTATACCATTGGAAATGGTTTAAAGAAACAAATTGAATTTAGAAAGTTCATAGTTATTTTTGTGAAGGGAAATGTGGTGGGGAGTTTGGATTCAGGATCGCACGACATCATAAGTCTTGGAATACTTGGAATTCTTGAAAGACTGTGGAATTTCCAGAGGACTAAAAGAAAGCTGGTGGTGTGCCAGTTTTCTAAAAAGGGTAGGTTGGACAGTCTGGTAAAGACAGCCTGATCAGCCTCGTTTCCCAGACAGAAAATATAGGGATAACAGCAAGTATTTCAACCCATGCAACTCAAGGAGCATTTATAATTTATCTAAATCAATACAGGTTTTCAGAAAACTGTTTTGGCTGAACTTCAGAAAAAGCTGTTTATTGAGAAGCCAGAAAGACAAAAATCAACATGGTAGATATTAAGAGGATTTAAAATTAGTTAAATGACAGTTATTAGCACTTATATGGGGAGAAATACACCTGCCTACTGATAATCACAGAGTGATTTTGAGACTACATTGACATACTCTATTGTTAACTGTGAAGAAACAAACAATAAACATTGACCAGGGATGACTGTAAAAAACATTGTTGGAGGAGAAAGTAGGAAGAGATTGGTCACTGATCATGGTCTGCATTGTGGGGCTGAGCAACATCAGCCCCAGAACAGCCAAATCCCAGATCATCCATTCAGCCTACAGCCTCCTGCAGGGGCTCTCATCCGCTCCACAGCCACTGCAGACCCTGTACAGGGAGCACACTGGATAAACAAGATCATCAGGAACTCCCAAAAGCACCATATCCAATATGGTATGTGTGGTTACATCACCTCTGGGTACGGGAGCAGTGCAGGTACCACCCCAAGGCTTGGTATCAATAAATTCTGACTTGATCTTATTTAGTTTGATTCAGGATTAACAACTAAATATGTTCAGGTAAAGGTGTCTAGGAGCAACATTGGTTTAACTTATTAAGGAGAGGATTCTGTGCTAACTTTTGAAGTACGTTAAAGAAGAGAAGAAATCTAAGAAGAGGAACATTTCAGTCTAGAGACAAGAATGCTTTTAAGTCCAGTGGGCACAAATACAGAGTAGGAGTTAAGGAGCAAATTTAGACATTCTAGTTACCAACTATTGGAATAAGTGAAGACAGACTGTGATGAATCAGTGGAAACTGTAAGATCAGGATTCTTCCAGTTCAACAGGGATTAAGCCTTGTGATCCATAACTGCTGTACGTGACCATGGCAGTCCATTTTGACTATAATCTTTATGATCTTTAAGTCCCCAGATCGTATCACCTTCCCAAACCTAACAAATGGGACAAATGCACAATCCAGCCACATCAGAGGGGCAGGGTAAACAGAGCATAGGCATCAAGGCTGGCATGGTCATACTGCATTTATTAATGTGTAATCTGGCCTGGGCCTCACTGTGTCTGCATGGAACTGTTCTGTGCCATCAAAGCAAACCCAGGCAGAGCAGTTTTTGTTGTTAACATTTGAGCAAAATAAAATTTGATATTACCTTCAAGAAAAACATAACATGACATGATTTAAATATTCATATTTTAGTAATACGGAATGTTTTTATTACTAACACATGCAAAGAAAATATTACAATGTTTATGTGAATATCACATGCTTTAATAAACAGTGATAGAAGTTCATATTTGTGTTCATTCTTGTCTCTAGAACAAACCTTCTGTGACCTTTCTGGGATGCAGAGCATTTTAGACCAGTGTTTATAAAGTTCATAGTTACCTAACAGCTCTGAGCTGGTATGAAGGCACATGGTGCAGAACACAGACTTTATAAATTTTTGTGAAAGATCAAAAGAAAAGAGGAAAACAGCCAGCACCAAACAGGCACACACATAATAGCAAATAACAAGGCTGAAGCTGTTGTGACCAACACTAACCCAAGGGCTTGGATGTTGAACTCTCAGTCTGAGTGCCCAGAGAGGATGGAGTGAGGACCCTAACTTGGAATTTCCTGGCTGTCGTCAATTCTGTTACAACCATAACTTGTTTCAACATGTTTTCAGCTTTTAAATTTTTTCCCTCCTCCTTAATATAGTCTAAACTAGACATAAAATGGAAAAAATGTACTATTTCCACTGAGCACTGATGCCTTTGACATCTGCTTCCAAGTGTTATTCATCACCACACAGCGCAACAATCCGAGAGCAAGTACAAGGTACCTTAGGAAAAAGTGAGTCCCTGTGATTGCTTCTCATAACAAAGCCTCCCTTTCCCCAAGGAATTGCAGCTCTTGGATGTTCACAAAAGAGAAGCACAACAGCCCACCTGCATGTCCAAGCAAGCAGTAACATCAGCACTGCTTCTTTTTAGGGTCAACCCCCTCACCTCACAGATGGCAAAGGGGATGTTCCTTACTCCATTGTTTCAAGTACAGTTTCCAATATTTTTTTAATCTATTCCCATCCCACAGTGGCATCGTTTTAGGCTCATGACAGATTTTACATACAGAGCAGGGAGAGTAGCAAACAGCATTTCTGAAAGGAAAAAGGTCCTGATGAGCTTCTCTGTCATGGAAGGGGCTGAGGGAAAACCCTCTTTGTGTGTGTGCAGCTGGCAGAAGACATCTACAGTTGTGAGTTTGGGTTCCATACCTGTGGAACAGGGCTACCAATCCTTACAACATCAAATTCCCTACATAGAAAGCAGTGATGAAAATGCAGTAAAAAAAAATTGGGGCCAAATCTCACCAGCAGGCTCTCATCTAAATCACTGGCTCAAGTTACAAAGACTTCTGATAACTGCCACGCTATTGTAATAACAAAACAAAGGGAAAAAAACAATGCCAGTTTCACGGGGAACAGATGAACAATGGCTGAGCAAAATCACAAATTTTTTTGCATTGAAAACTCTATGCAGGGTATAAAAAAATGAGTATTAAAGGGTCTCTTTCCAGGTCCTTTCTGTTTGGCCAGACATATTTGAAATAACCAGCAGCTGGAATTGGCTCTGTAGATATTGGTCCATCACAGCTCCATCAAGAAGCACTTCAGCAAGAAGAAGCTGTTTACAGCTAATATAATTCTCCTTTTGAAATCTCCTCTATTTCCATACAAACTGAATTGTCCTTTGTTGAGTGCAGGCAATTAAGGCTGATTCATTAAAAAAAGAGTAAGATCTGACTCTGCACAACTATTTTTTCTCTTGTAGATGATACTTGATTGCATACTAGTTCTAAGCATCATTCTGAAGAGGTAAATGACAGGAAAATTAAGGTTACAGCAATGATGTTTGTCACTGATTTTTACTCTACACAGAATTGTCATTAATTCATTACATGAAGTCTCTGGCTTCATCCTGTGACACCAAAAGCAGAAAAGAGGGGGAATAGATGTGGATCTCCCTTGTCATAGGCAGCACACTGAAGTGAAGGACATTCAGGTCTTTTTATTTATTTGTTAAATACAGTGATGGCAATTACCATTGGTAATTTCATAGCTCTTTACTTGCTGATGTGCACAGCAGTAAAATGAATTTGGACAATTTCTGGGACTAGTCATAAGTCAAGCCCAAGGCCTGTGAACAGCTCGCTGCTCTGGTTTCTCACTGGCCTTGTGCAGGACACTCACACACACTGTGCTGCCAAGACCTCAGCCAAGGTCTACAGAAATCCAACAAGTTATGCTCAATGTCACTCTTTTGAAAGAATCTGGGCTCTGACCTGGGGTGCAAATTAACTTCAGCATGCTCTCTACAAAGTGTTGACATGGAGACATTACTTAATTCTTGTACAGCAAGGGTGACTTGTATGGATCATTTAGGACTGTCAAAACAAACTGTTCTGTGACTAAGGACTTGCTCCATGTGAGCTGTGCTTGCAGTATTAAATTCTTGGGGAAGAAACCATGAGCCTATTGCTCATACATCTGGGGAACAGGTCAATTTAAAATCCTCCAATGCAAAAATAGCGTTATTTTTTCAAGAAGAAAACATTGCATTAAATATTAAGTGAGGGTGTTATAACAAAATAACTTTAGCTGCAGTCCGTAGTAAACAGACCGGTCAAACAGAACAGCAGCAACCAGCTAACCTTCTTCTTTGTATTAATTTTGAAGTGAAGCAGTGAATTTATCTGTATTTGGTCTCCACTCAGGAATAAAACCTCTATATGCTGACAAATCCAAATGTATTCCATTATTCCTGATGCTGCACTGACAAACAGGGTGGCTAAATTCAGAACAAGCTGCAGGCCATGGACAGGTGCGTCAACACTGCAAACTTTTATACTTTTAAAGGGCAGAAACAGGAGGATTTAATGTTTTGCAGTGAGCAGCAGGAGCTGTTCTCCCCTCCCACAGCAAACACAACTCTCCTGCTGCAAGTTCTCAGTCAGAGCCACGTGAGTAAAGGCTCATTCTGAAGTACAGATAGAAGATTTTTGCTTGAAGACCTTAAAGACCTTACCAGATTTGAATATAAGAAAGAAGGTGCTTGGCAAAGTGACTAAATATGCCAGCACATAGAATAGACTGGAAATAGGCATATTACCTTTACTGAATATCAGCAAAAATTTTGGATCTAAAACCACAAATAACTCACTTTGGCCCAAGGCATGTTTCAGGGAGTAAGGGGAAAATGAAAATAATTAACTAAATAAAAAATGTGGACCAGACTAGCTGCTTGAAGTGATGTTCTGATTTTCCTCCCAGGAGATCCAGGTTGATGGTGATCCTTTGACAGTAGAGGTACCTGATCTCAAACACCGCTCTGCTTTAAATCCTCCAAATAAGAAACTGCAGTGGCTTGCAATGGCCCTTGGCACACAGGTATTCATCACACCCTGTGCCAGTCTGCAAAGGTCAAAATTCCCCTCTGGCTGTGAACAGAGAGTAAAGAGATATTTGCTAGACACAATTGTATTTGGCTTACTAATTCAGGTGTCCTGTTGTTTTGGATACCCTTAAGATATCCACTCCTAATGCAAAGTTTAAATTACACAGATTAGAGACATGGGCCAATACTTCCTAATGGATACAGCACAGATCTAATGATAGTCTTTGTTTCCTGTCCTAAGACCAAGTAAATGTCATTCTGAACTATTAAGTTGCCTGTAAAGCACAACTGGACAAAAAAGAAAACTTTCTTCGTGTTGCCTTTTAATGGAAACTTGAAGTTTTGTCTCTGCACAGACTTATGATATAGTGTACAGAAAATGGAGCTAACACCCAGATGTGGTGCTAGAACAACTCTACACAATTTTTACCACAACAGTATTTTGCAATCTACAACAATAGAGACTCTCCTTAAAGAATCTCCTCCAGTGAACAACTCTCAGCATTTTAGCAAGTTTCAAAAATGTCTAAATCTGGAATTCTCTTACCTGTTGGTTTTTATCCTGTTTCTTTGCCTAGAGCAGGATGTTCACTGCCTTCCTGTTACACTTGCACCAGTATTGCCTCCCCTCAGCCATCACTCTAAACCAGACATCCACAGTGCTTCCGCAGTTCCTCTGAGGTCACTGATACCCAGAGCTCTGACCTGTGCTCTGCTCAGGACATTTGTTGGTCTCTTATTTGATTTTTTTTAATAGATCTCTCTCATATCTGGAGACAGTTCTCTGCCAGAGACAAATGTCCAAACAGCAGTAAAACATGTTGCATGTCTATTAAGTGACTCTGCTGTTTATAAACTTCCAGTTTAATGAGCTCCTTTCTTGCAATAGACTGAAGATCATTTAATTTACACAAATCAGTGTCTTACTACCATCCTTTCTGTCTTTACTTCATTAGGGACCTGCAAGTTCTCCATCAGTCACTGTTGTAAACTTGTTGGAAGTCCTTCTCTACCCCAGCAGCCTGGGGGAGCTGCCCAGGAGTCACCCATTCTCCAAACTGCATATTTTCACTCTGCAATAAGGTATTAAAAAGAGCTCTGGGACCAACAGTGACTCTTACACCTCCTCCCCACTGTCCCAGTCACACCCAGCAGGTCTCCAGAGAGCAAGACCAAACCCTGGGTCTATTTTTCACACAGGCTCTGGTAACTGCTGTTTTCTTACTCAGGGCTCCAAAATACACTCAACAAGTGCATCAAAACCATTTAGGTTGTTTGTAAACTACAATGTCAGGGACTGAGTTTCTATGTTTTTGAAAAGACCTGTGAAATTAAGAACAGGAGCACCACCATCTAGTTTAGCCATCTAAACCCTTTCCAAAATTTTCTGGACAGTTTTGGTCTATCTTTAAATAGAAAAAAGAAAAAAGGAAAAAAGAAAGAATTTCACTGTTCCTTTGCCCAGTACATAGTGTAAGTATTACTGTATTTCTGTCCCTTTCCTCTGCAGTGGGCACAGCAACATTCCGGGATGCAAAAAGGGAAAACCAAGTGTGTCATCTCAGCTGTACCTATTCACTGCTGCTAGATACCAAAAAAATCCTCTGTTGAGAGAGAAAGGAAAAGTAGAGGTTCTGTTTGGCATGACATTAGAGGGATAAACAAAAGGCAAACCATCCCCAAGTGCAGCTGAACAGCTCTCTTAAATTTGTGGTGCAGCCCTTTAATCAGAAAACAGCTGGGATGGAAAATCTGATATTTCTTGGCAGTCTGTGTAACATTTTCTTCTCACTGGTGAAAAGTATGACCCTGAGGGTTTATAATTAAGCAATAATTAATCAGGCATACAAGCACCTCAGCAAACGACACAGAGCTTCAACATCTCTAGACATTCCTCCACTTCTTTCTGCTTTATCCAAAATACACTGTGAAAATCAAACTTCAGAAGTACAGGAGAGGCTGCCAGGTGAGCCTGGGAAGTCCATAGCACCAGTCAACACCAACACTGAGACATGTGAGCATTTCTGCTTTCCAGCTCATCCACAAGGGGAAGGCTCACACACATACTGTGGCTTTGGAAGATTCTACAGTGTGAAGAAAGATTGGACAAGGACACTGACAAAGAGATCTTCCCTAGAGACCAGGTTTGAGCCCAGATCCAAATGGGACACTCTTCTTCAAGCTTCAATTTAGCTTCTTGGCATAGTATCTCCCTCTTAGAGCTGTGACACACGACACGTTTTTGGAACATTGTATTTTCTACCTCTTCCTATAATATTTTCATGTTGCCATTTTTTACCAGAGAGACCCACAGACAGAGGAGGAGAGTGCAGGTGGAATTAAAGCTTCCATTACCTCTAATTTCCACTGGTCTGCACTGGTCTCCAATGGGAATGGGCAGCCTGGGAGCCAGAGCAGTGGCCTGAGATTGGGCTGTTTTCAAGCACAAAGCCAAGCATGAATCTTTGAAGAACTTTTTTAGCAATTGCTGTTTCTAACTCCTAAGTTTCAGTGATCTCTTCTGGTTACAGGAAGGTGATTTGTTTACGATTTTGGTGTTTTCTTTTTGGGGGTGAGGACACAGCCTAAAATAAACAGCTTTCATTGTTGAGTCCTTACGAGATTTGAACTCCCAGAAAGACAGATAATTATTTGGATTTCAGCCTTTGCAAGGAAACTGTGTATTGCCATTTGCATCCCAGAGAAGCAGCTAGGAAACAGAAGTGACAGAGATTTGCTTGCTCTGATTACTAGATTTTCTGGCTCCAACAGCCTGGAAGCAGGCTCTTAAATTAGTTGGTATTCACTGAAAATGGTTTAAGATTTCTCTATTTCTCTGACAGTTTATCAGTGAAGTATTGACAATTACAGACCTTGATCTTCAAGCTTTATGTCTGTAATTATCAATTCTCTAGAATCAATTCTAGTGCTGGTGTGGTCTCACTCCTTCATCCACAGTAAGAAGCAAAGAGAGCAGGGTGAGCACCAACACCCCATAACACATGAGATCCCAGGGAAAGCTCTGACTACAAAAAACACTTGATGGAAAATCTTTTGGCTCGTGTTCATGTGATAAGTACCACCCTGCAAAAGGCACTGAAAAACATCTCTGGAAGCAGAAATACCTCCTGTAAATCCTGGACCTACAGAACAGGTACCACACAGGGCACTGAGAACCAGCTGCTCTTTGTGGCCTCTTGGCCAATGATGTTTCAAACCAGACACAGAGATATTGGCTGTTGGGATTGCAGCTAAAGCTGAAAAGTTTGAAAATGAAACCCTTCATTCATCTACAGGTGTTACAGGACAATTCAGCCAAAAGAAAGGGGGTTAGGCAAGATACCCCTCTCCCAAATCCTATAAATACTTAAACCACACTATTTCCTCACTAGTACTGCCTCAAGAAAGAAAAGGTTTGTGTATCACAACGAGCTTTCTACAGACTGCAGCAGAGACAATTGCTGTGGAATATTTACAGAAAATGCCTTTGTCTTTATCCCAGTCTGGTGGCATCTTTGGTAAAACTCAGATTATCCTTGTCAAAACAGACACAGAATTCCCAGTTCCATGCAGTCAAAAGCAGCTCATGTTGGTGAAGTGTTAGCAACTACAGAGGCATTTTATGCCTCTGCCTGTACCCTGAGTGAGCGTGAGCCGGCAGTAACCACACTCCAAACAAGGGGGTGACTAATTTGACTGGTGTCAAATCTTGTTTTTACACCAAGCATTTCATTCCAACACTCACAAATGACTCCAGTGCCACTGAAACAGAACCACTCTTGTGGCAGACAGTGGCAACTAAAAACACATCGTACAACGTCTGAGGGAAATAAAATGTTGGCAAAGATAATGTTGTCAAAACTCCATTTCTGTGAGAACTGCTCTGGGAACTTTCAAGTGCATTTCAAGTACACACAAGTATTTTCAATTTATGTAGTTTCAACTACATAAAGCAGAGACAAGACCTCAAGATCCAAGTTTAAAATTCCCTTCTTCACTCCTCATCCTAGCAAACCCCACTTTCCTTGGGATGAAATGAATAATACTCAATTTATACTTTATCTTCTCCAATTCACCATTAAGATCAGCTATGCACAAAGCTGAGAAGGATCTAATAGTATTTTCCAAACATTTGCCTCACTGCAGGCAGGATCTGACCCAGAGAGAGGTGGAAATAACCAAGTTGTCCCTTGGTCAATGATGTGAATACACACGGCAGGAGCACTGAAGCAGATGTGTATGCAAATGCAAATAGAACCTTGCCATCTGAAAATTAATCAAAGTATAGAGTTATTCTATAGCCTGGATCTGGAAAGATATATAGGAACAAATAGCAAATTGGCTGAAAGACGCATCTTTAAAGGAAAGGAGGAGGGAGTGTCAAGATAACAAAATTAAGTGTTTTGAGTTTTATGGTCATACTTCTGCTTTGAGCTTGACGTAGGAAGGATTAGGTCACTTAGGAATATAACAACATTTACTGTGAGCTTATTGGAAAACAACTTGAGATGCCCAAGAATTCTTCAATCCTTCTGTTCGATCATCCCACCCACTGCACCCAGTGGAGTCAAATCTGGTTATCAGGGAGCACATCTGTGGCTAATACTTAGCCAATAATTCTCTTTTTAGCTAGAAAAAAACTGCCAACAAAGTCTATTGGAGGATACAGAAAAGGGGAATTAATACTCATTGACTAAAAATCTTAAGCTCCTTTAGTGCACATTCTGTTGGAACGAGTAATGTTGAATTACTATATCTACTTGGTCACAAAAGAGCATAAACAAAAACCAAACAGACTCCAGGAAACAAGATCCCTCTTTCCATATGCTGGATGTGTTGGTAGTGCACTGGGGCTGCTGTTTTGCACAGCTGGTAACACTTTGCAGAGGGGCTGAGACTTCTCACCCTCAGCTCTCGTGCTGACCCCACAGCTCCGTGGTGATCAGGGCAGAAAACTATGGCCAAAAATGTTTCTTTGGGGGGGTATCTGCTAAAGACATCAAATATAAACAACATTTACAGCCATTGAAATGTGCCTCTTGGAACATCAGCGTTATCCTGTTTCCCCAAGTTGCCAAGAAATGCCATTAAAATTTGGCAGAGGCGCTGAAGAAGCACTCTAGTGCCATGCCTTGTGTTCAGGGCACTTGCAGAGAGCAGTGGGCTCCTCCTGATCTGCTCTGTGATGACAGAAATCCTCTGACAGCAGTGGAATTCTTCCTCATTTGCACTGAGCCAAAACAGGCTTAAATTTACACCAAAAGTTCATTTCCCCCTTCCTATGGTGGGATCACTCCTTAGAAGTTATTTTGATTAGAAGCTTTGAAGAACTCTTAGAAGCAGAAAATTCAAGTCCTTAATACTAAACAAGGTGCTACCAGCACTCCTTTTTTTTACCCCCTGAAATCAAATATATTTAAAAATTTTGCTGGCCCCTGTGCAGGTTACAGCAGACCTCAGAGGCCTGACCATTGTGAGCATCCTGTTCTCACCCTTCTGCAGCTCTGCAGTGCCAGAGCTGTGGGGATGGATTTAAATACGAGCCCACACGTGAGCAAACAGCAGCAGTGAAGGGGACACTTACAAAATAAACAGCAATTTGTGACTGAAAAAGAGAGAAAATTCTATTTCAATACCATTTCTAATCAGTTCAAGACTACTACAGGCTGGGAATTAGACACTGCTGGCTCCTATGTAGGTTTTCTGTAGCTAAAATGAAGTTTTCAATATAAACCAAGATATAGCTACTTATTTGCAGAAAATAACTTCTATAAAGCAAGATGTATAAATTACAATGTAGCAAGGTGACACTATAAAATGACAGAACTACAGAAACAGAGATAACTGCAACACAAACACAGATTTGGCTTAAAATAGCAAAAAAGTAACCATAAACCACCCAGCAATTAATAAGAGATGCAACTGGAAAGGTTAAAAAGAGAAGATGAATTTGTAAGCATTAAAAATTTTGGTATTACATGTAAAAGAACTGCAAAAACACACTTGAAATCTGGTAATTTGGATGAGAAAAAACATTATTCATGATATAACATCTGCCTGGTGGTTTGTTGTATGATGGGAGCTTAGTTAAAAAATAATCAAATTCATGGTAACACTCTGTATGTATGTTACTGGATTCATATAAAATTAAACTAGACAGACTTCATTAAAAATGTAGAAGCTAAAATTCTGTAACTAATAGAAGCTATTTCTGCTGAATTTCTCTGTC
This sequence comes from Climacteris rufus, assembly GCA_013398175.1. Lineage (NCBI taxonomy): Eukaryota > Metazoa > Chordata > Aves > Passeriformes > Climacteridae > Climacteris > Climacteris rufus. Next base: position 269,830 of record VZRZ01002373.1, on the reverse strand, counting down.
CTTCTTAGGAATTAACTATTGTTTGTGACTAATCAAACAGAAGTAACATGCCCTATAAATACATATATTTACATGTAAACGTTTGCCAATTTCTGTGTCTTACACAAGTAAACTTAGAGTATCTCGAAAATTGTAATTCCTCCTTAGTAAGGAGGAATTTGATATGAGAACAAATCCAGAGAGAAAGCTCAGAAAAGGTAAAACAACTGTTTTAAAGGCTGAGTAATGGTATGACCTCAAACACATCAGTGATGCACACACAGAAATTTGCTTAGAAAAAATTATTTAACACCTGGTAATTAAAATATTACACTATTTCATTTCCCACCCCTTTAGCTGGTAGGATTATCAGTCCTCTAATACCTTCCACCATCAATTTCATTCTTCACACTTTCATTTATTTTAATAACTTAAGCAGAGCAGCACTGAGGTTTTGTGTGCATTTTCATGAGCCAGTTGGGCACACAATCAGATGTGCCAGCAAAATTAACAGCAGCATCTCCACTGGACAGAATAATTTGCAAAAGGTGTGTGAAGAATGGATGCTCATAGTTACATCTGTGTATGTTCTTAACCAAAACCAGGGATCTACAACAAAAGAGTGGAGTTCACTGTAATTCCAAACATCCCTCAGAGATAACAGAACCAGTGTAACCTGGGAGCTGAACCAGCAGTTCCAAAGCCTTGGAGAAAGCATGGTTTTCTGGAATATCCCCTTAGATATGTTTTCCTTTAGTTTGTTAAAACAAGTGAGCCTGCCCACCCCTTATGCCTCGTTTGATTGGTTTCTCTCCAAGCATGACAAGATCCCAGTCCGTGTGGTTTAAATTAGGGTGAGGCACTTTGCAAGGCTGTGACAAAAGAGAGCAAAGTCATAACAAAGCCAACCAAGTGCAGGAACACGTTCAGCAAGACCACAGTGAGGGCTCCTTAATCCTACAGACCAGAGCCACGGGAAATGCAGCGCGGATCCCCCACAGCAATGGTTAAAGCAAACTTCTCCCCCATCCCAGCACCATCCTGGATACTCCTGTGCTGCCTCCCCAGTCATCTAAATCCCAGTTTACACTCAGATTTGGCCAACATCTTTGATGCTGCCTCTTAGTCAATGGAACTCCAAACAGTCTGGCAAACCCAGAGATGTTTGGTCACCTCTGCACTGTGATTAACCTTCACACCACCTCAGCTTTCACATCTCAAGCCCTGAAATCATTAACTTACTGATACCTTTTACAGATGACTCCAAAGTCACATAAAGTGCAATTAAGAAGGGTTGCAGCTTAGGCAGCCAGGCCCTGTAGAGCAGCAGGAATTAGTACAGCCAATGAATTGGATACTGACTCAAGACAATAGCAATAGCAGTTGCAGAATAATTTGAAAAACTTGATTAACAAAATAAAAGAGACTTCCTTCACTCAAGTATCCAAAGACCCCAGCTCTCCAAATGCAACAGGCATGGGTGAAATTCTCATGGAAGCCCACAGACTTGAACTGTGAGGGAATGGGAATGTTCTCCAAAAGCATAACTTCTCCCAGCATGGGTTCGAGGAAAAGCAGAAGTTTCTTAGCAATATCTACGCTGTCATCACATCCATAAGTATCTGAGATGGACAGGAAATGGTCCTCAGATTGATTTGGGAGCTTTGATCATTACTGAGCAGAGGCTGCCAGAATATGTGCCAAGGGGAACCCTCAGAACGTTCCCTGGTGTCAGGTTCTGCCTCTACAATCTGCTGACTACCAACTTCCCAGGCACAAGTACCTGATGAGATAAGGCCAGACTAAACAGGACCTACAGGCTCATCAGGGGACTTGACTTCTTGCTTATCCCTGGGAATACAAACCTAGCAGTTGGTTACTGTTCATCCCACCACATTAAGGCAGCAGGTTGTTCTTCCAAACCTGGCTCCTGTCTCACTTGCTTTCTGCTCTAAGGGACGAACCAAACTTACACTGCTTCCCCTCCATGCCCTGTCGTGTCTGCTGATGGGATTTCCTGCTTTCCTAATCTCTGTGCAGCCACCCACAACACTCCTGGGAAACTGCAGTTTGGTGCAAACAACAAGATTTTGGTTCCTAGTGGTGGTTCCTCTTCCTTAGGGTATGTGCCCCCCAGTCTCTCACCAGGTAACCCATTTTTCATTGTTTGCCTTTGCAGGACAGCAGAAGCATTTCCACAAGGCTGTACTGCAGCAGCAGTGGTGTTGGTAGTGCCTTCACTGAGCAGAACAGAGCAACTGAATGCACCATCACTAAACAGCTCAGCAACTTCTCAAGAGGTGCAACCACATCACAGACCCACACTCGGTTTTGCTCTGCCAGCAAAACTATGTGTGACTGCTCTGAGAGGCCAGACACCAGCACTGGAATGGATCTTTACAGCTTGGCATTGCTGCTGCCCTCTGAGGAAGAACAGGATGATGAGGTGGGAGAACAGCGCCACAGCCTCTTTTGGACTAATGGGTAAAAAATGCAGGCAAGCTATTTTTAGATGAAAGCATGAAAACATTCTGCTTGAATTAAATTCAGAACCGGCTTGAAAAAGCAAGAACAGATGCAAAAATACTTTTAGTAGAAAAATATGTTTAAAATTCTCTAAAAAGAGTTTGGAAAATGCACTTCCTTGCAGAAGTATACAAAATTTAAAAATGAACCAACATCCACCACCCTCTAACCTTCAAACACTCTTCATGGCTGTCCTGCACCCCCACAGGAAATTTGGGAATACTCTAAATGGGCAATGGACAGCAATGTCATGAGGTAGCATCCATGTAAATGAATATAGCAATCAGACATTTGGCAAACCAGAGTAAATGAGTGAGGGGACGGTCACAGCAAGAATGGACATTTGTGAGCTACAGTCCTTTCTTTCCATGTGTTTTTCCAGGCTTTATTCTGGATAAAGGTCTTAAAACCTGAAGCTGGGCAGCAGAGCAGTAAGGGGAGGGCTGGCAGGGAGTCAGCCCATGCTGTCTCCCAAAGGTTTTAGTAGCCCAAAACAATTGGGTGTGCCAGGGACTCCCCTTCTTACACCTTGGCTCTGTTCTGGTGCCTGAGTTTCACAATGACTTGGAGATAAAACTTTTTTTTTTAATAACAAAAGGGTGGCTACATTACACTGCAAATGCAAAGGGTGATAAACTGCACGGTGTGAATTTAAAGTGCTTAATAATTGATAGGGCTATATTATTTATCTATGGGTACTTTGTTTAAACAATGCTATTTTGTAGTTCAGAAAAAGTAACAGTGCTACTATTTCATCCTGTGCAAGATCCTTCACATGTAAATGCCTGTAGGCTTGGAGAAAAACCAGCAGCAGTCTGAACATACCAGGTTACTCAAAGTTACAGCAGCACCAACACCAGGTCATGCACTACCAGAGCACCCCATGGTACAGTTTGATCCAGATCAGGTGTGGGCATGGGATCAGATATTTCTAAAATTAGTCAGAATCCCCAAAGTGGAGTTTGTGCCAGTTTTTCATGGCTCCCTGCCAGCAGCAGGGCAGGAGAACATATCAGACAGAGAATAAAAGCACACACCAGCACGATAGAGAAACCCTGAACCAGAATAAAACCAATCAGTATGGATTCAACACGCCCTGATATTCCAAACACATCTCAGTGCATTTATATTAGGAGAATACTTTCTTCTTATCAAGTACTAGGAATCTCAAAGCCAGATTTGCTGTATTTTTAAGCTATGGTGAAGTGCAAAGCAGAAAGGCCAAACCGATAAACATCTATTTTGGTGTTTGGCACCAGCTGGAAACAAAATCCACAGCAGGGATGGAAATGCAGCTTAGCAGGGAAAGCAGTTACCAGAAAGCCATAATAAAGCAGAACTTCCCACCACAAAGTACTGCTCCTCATATCCACATGATTCCTGGAAAGAGGATGATCTATTAAGCCAGAGGGAATTACACTCTATAGAAGGAGGCCAGTTATGTTTATTTTACACACTACTGAGTGTATTCAGTTTAGTCTGAGGAAAGAAGTGTCAGCAGCAACATTGGTTGGTTGGCAAAGCTGATGCCAAAAACTCCCACCTGGGACAGGCTGCTGCACTTCGGTCAGGGGCTGTTTTCCTTCCCTTGCTCTGGACCTTTCACTCACAAACTCATTGGCAATGGAACAGCAGTTTCTTCCACTGAGGCAGCCACCATCCATTGGGAAAGGGAGAAAAATTCTCCTTATAATTTTTAACTAAAAGGAATTTTTTTTTGGACAGGACTTTTTTTTTTTTGTTTAATTTCATCATGGAAGTACTGGGAAGAATATAAGATGAACCATCATTTTGTCCTAAGTTCTTCCCTAGGCTTTGTATTTTGGCCCCTGGACATACAAACTGAGGTCGCTCTTGTTTTTCTCATTATCTATATACACATTTATACACAGTCTCAGGATAAAAGAGATGTCCCAAACTCTCTACAGGCAGTGACATGGACAGAAATAGGTTATAGGCAGGAGCAACATAAAGCTCAGCTCTGGCTGGGGAGCTCATGAAAATAGCCTGCATTTTCTTCTAGTGAGTTTTGAATTAAAGTTTTGCTTTCTTTTTTCTTTCCTTAAATCTGTTTTCAATAAGCGTGGAACAAAAAAAGTATGAAGATAATTATAGCTGTCTGTGCAAAACAGAAATGTCAGACCTCACATTTCCCAACTGACCTTTCATCAGAAGAAAATTCCCACAGCAACTTTCCCCAAGCATGGAGTTGGGAACAATGAAAATTTGCAAAACAGCTTTTTGTCCAATAAGCTTGTTCACGTGGCAGATGCACAGGTGGGTGTTACTGTGATTTACATAGGAGGAATAGCTTTAAGGGAATAAAAAATAATCAAACCTTAAAAGCTGTTATATAAGAAAGCTCGTGCTGAGCAATCAGAGAAAACCTTGCTGAGGTGCCAGTGGTGACATCTGGTGTGCTGGTCCTCTGACTGCAGGAAAATTAATGACAAGAAAGTCAGATAAAATTGAAAATAGAATATTTTTATGACATGGCTTGTCTTGTCTGGCTCCTTCCATTGATTCTCAAGTGCTGCACTGAAAGCCTCCTTCAAGGAGAACATCCCTAAGAAGAAACAAAGGTAAGGGTTCTCAGTAGCTGACACTGGGATAGAAGAGTTGGCTTCAACCCATAAAAAATGAGAGAAAGTCACACAAAATCTCAGTCTAGCTGGAAGCAGCCTAGTAGTGGATATCATAAAAACCATCTTAAAAATAATACTTCTTGTTCCCCAAAGTACTCCACTGGCAAGATGTGCAAATACCACATGGTTCATGTGCTGAAGGAGCAGAGCACGGAGGAATGTGTGCAAGTATTTTCAATTGGCCTGGGGAGAGTTTCGGTGGCTCCCAAGTTCTGATTTCATACCTGACCAAAACTCACACTGCAGCCACAGGTTTATCATCCCTTTTCTCCCAGGTGGGTACATAGAATCCCAGAATTGTTTGGACTGGGATGGACTTTAAAGGTCATCTCATTCCACCCCCTGCCATGGGCAGCAACACCTTTCACCAGAACAGGTTGTTCAAGCCTTGTCCAACTCGTCCTTGAACGAATGGGGAATTCATAATTTCTCTGGGCAGCAAGAGGTTTCCCTGCACAGAGTGCTCCAGGCAGGAATAAGTCACAACCGCAGTCCCTTCTCCCTAGACCATATTCAATTTCCCAGAGCAGTTTAGGGAGCTGCCAGGTGTGTCCTGCTGTCCCACAGCACCGATCTGTCCATCCTGAGCACCGCCCTCACTGCCTGTCCCACGCCACAGCCTGACCAGGAACACTTTATAGGACTGAGAACACTTTATAGGAAACTCAGCACCAGGAAACTCAGTCCTGCAGCCATTTCGATACTGTTGTTCATTGATTCCTTATGAGAGGACTGTGGCAATTCCTAAGCCTTTTCCTTGTAGCAGCTTCTCAGCTGTTGAGGACAGAACTCCCCTGTGGGAAGGGCAGTCACTCTCTGCAGCTGAGCACTGGACCCACTTTGTAAGGACAACATTCCTGGCTTCCTCTAAGAGTCAGCCTTCAGATCCAGAGGTCTTTTTCCTATTTAGTGTGTAAGGAACTAAGTTCTGTTGGGCACTGTGTGACTACAGCAGGGCAGTCTGAAGGTCCACACGTCCTCCTTCCCCCTCAAACCTCCCTTGTCCTGCAGTCCCCACTCAGCTCTAACACAGCCAAGCACTCCCAGGCTCCATCACAGACCTCCTCACAATTCCACCAACAAGTGTAGGAAGGTTTGACCTTTTCATACATGGTGATGTGTTATTGATGCTCATAGTGTCTGAATTAAAAACATTAAGAGAATGTATTTTCTTCCACCTGTAGGGTTGCTCCCCAAAAAATTACCATCTCTTTTATGGAACTGTTTGGTATTCATGGTGTCACTGGTTGTGACAGAAAGGGTGTTCATGAATTTGTCTTGAGTAGTTAAAAGGCAAGATTAATTCAGAAGAAAAATAAAAATGTCCAGATCTAACCAGAAGTGGATAAAGTAAGAAAAAAATCAAATAAAATTAATGTCTCTCACTCTCTCTCTAAAGACACAGCTGAGGTGGGTTTCTTACTCAATGTAGATTTTGCACATGTTAAACCAATCATTACATTTCCTAAGGGTAGCAAATCCCATTTTACTATTTCTTACTCTTTATTTGTATTTTCACAGTGTCTAAAAAGTATTTCAATATCATCTATAAAGTCTCTTCATACAAGAGAGCAGGAAAATAAAGTAAGGTATGCACTGGGGTTTGAAACAAGAAACACCAAAATATTAATTCATCATTATCAGTTTTGCCCATCACACATTGTAACACTCTCCAGCCTATTTTCAGGTAGGCCACAAGCCCAGGAAGATTCTGCAACCAGAATTTTAAATCCAGAGTTCAAGTGAAACAACTGCAGCTGCACTTTGTGTCCACACCTTTCTAACTGATTTTGGTTAATGCTGTTCCTGAAGGTAACCCACTGAACTCAGAGGGAGCACTGGCCCAAACCTGTTGCCTGAAAATAACAAAACCAAAACGTAGCAGTTATTGTCTACTTAGTAATCAAAACTTTCCCCTCCCCATTTCTTACAGGGCAACAATTTCTAATGAAAAAAAAAAATCATTTTTCAAACAAAGTGTTGAGTTCTGGAAAGATTTTACTGTTAAAGAAAAAGCTCTGCCAAATTGTTTTGGCTGACAGCTGAGGGTAAGCAAAAACAGGCTGGGGTATTTTTTTGCAAGACTCTGACAAAATTTTTAAATTCCTGCCATTTTCTGATCATTGCAGTGAAGTTTCACCACTTTCAGCAAACATTGTGATACAACTGTCCCAGAGCTCCTCTGAGCATTCCTTGGAGAAGCTCCCAGTGGGAGTCAGCAATGCCCTTGGTGTTCAGCATCACCCACCACCATGTGCACAAATGTGCTGGCTGGTGCTACACCCAGAGCACCACTTTTTCCTGGGTTATATTGGGATAGAGTCACTCCAGTAAGTTTTCCTAAGTCCACAAGCCACTCACCATGGGCTACATCAGAAACAGCCAAGGCAGGGGAATAATAATTAAAAAAAACCCTGCACTTGCCCACTTGTGTACTGCTGTTTGTGTTAGACAAGGTACAAATCTCTTCAGAAGTATCAAAATAAGAGGTGATAGGTGATGGAGATAAAAGCAAATGAGGGCCTTAACCTCTGAATGGGGTTCCTAATGCTCCCTCATCCTTGCCAAAGGCCAAGTCTTAATAATCACATGGCTGTGATTTATTACCCGTGTATGGCCACATTCTGAAAAGGGTCCCAGGGGGTCTGTAAATTGCAGATGTAACCACAGATTAATGCTGATAATCCCTGGTAAAAACTCTGCTATAACACTGCTATAGCCTAAAGAAATTCTCCCACTAATATTCCTAATCCTTTGCCATTGGACTTTATGATCCTTCTGTGATTTTCAGGCAGTCCAGCAGTGACTAAACAATATTTATGATTTAATTCTGCTGGTTTTCATTTCCAGACTAGAAGATTTTTTTTAAATTTTATTTTAAGTTACACCCACACACATAAGTGTTCCCTCCCATAAATACAGGAAATGACAAAAGAAAAAAAAAAAGATAAGAAGCAAGAAGATGTTCTGTGTCCTTCCTTGCCACTCCTACCAGTGCATACCCATTTGGAAACTTGTATTTCTTGTCAGACACTGGAAAACAGACCTGGGAGAATTAGTGACCTTCCACTGCTCCTGCTGTAGCATCACACCTTGAACTCCAAACTCACAAACAGCAGCACAAATAGAAGGAAGAGCTTTCTACTTTTTTCCCCTTTTATTACATCATACTTAGTCCCATTCTTTCTTCTCAGACTGAAAAGCTGCCAGTTTTCAAGTGTCCCTCATTAACTTTTAAAACCTAAGCTCTGCTAAAGTAGAGTTATTAGTTTTTTCCTGGCACTGCTTGGAATTGCAATACCCACATAAGAGCACTAAATCCTAATAGCTACTCAAGGCAAACCAGGAAAGGCTGCTTAGTGCAAGACGTGATATTAAATATTTGTACACAATAGGTTCTCATGGGCAGGAGCTGGAGCTGTAGGTGATCATGGGTGCTTTTGGAAAGACAATGATCAAGCTGTTTCAAAATAAAATCACCTTTAAAAGTCAAAGTATAAGAAAAGAGATAGTAAATATATAACATTTCTGTACTGCTTACAGAGAGATGCAGAATAAGTTTCATACCAGGGAGAAGCTGAACTGAGGAGTTTACAGGAACAAGGGCTGCTAAACACAAGGTTGAACATATCTTTAAGGTGAACCCTAAATAGCAGCATAAACATAACCAGGATGCCACAAGCCACATTCTGTTCCTCCACAAATCACTCAAGGGCTCTGCACACCATCAGTTTGACATCTGTACTCTCATACTCTATCAGGAATCTGGGACTTAATTAATAATTGTCTGGGGGAATAAAATTGAAAGATGTCAAGTTGAATATATTTAAATCTCTTTTTGACATAATGTAAAATCAAAACAATTTCTACTAATTTGCTCTTCCTTTGAATATGGAATTAGAGCCACAGAAGCTCAGACTTTTTGATATCCACAGATCTGCAGTTCCAGCGTAACAATAATATCAAATCCCAATATGATGCTTACTAAGCAGCTTGTTTTGAAGGTGTCTAAGTGCAATAACAGAGGAAGCAAGCAGCCTAAACCAGCAGAAAAAGTCCTGTTTTCAAATAAAAAGTCTGGCCATCAGATTTTTAAGAAGCTGGACCTCATTAGAGTCAACCATCTCTACTCCTTGTGCTTTTAAGTGTCAATGTGGACACATCTCTCAACTACTGGGATGGTCATGACAATAACTCTGGGGCTGTTGTGCTTCTCTTCAGTTAGAAGGTGCTGTTAAACTGTGCAGCTAAAGAATGATCATGCTGAAAGGTACTTATCCACCTTCCACAGTCATGTGGAATGTCACCAAGCCAGACTTGCAAAGGATCTATTAAAAACAAACTATTACAAGTGCAACTTCTAAAAATCCAGGAATTTATGATGCTGCTGAATGAAGCCACATAAATAATTCCGTATTAATAGGACTTGAAATCTGCCTAGATGTACTGAACCTGACAGAAAATGAACTCCAGCACCTGACTTTTACTCTCAAAACAGGTAATGTATCTTTTTTCTTCCTTTCCTCTTGGAACTGATTCTCTTTCCTTCCTTTTACTAAACTGGTAAACTGCCCAAATTCCCAGACTGGAGCCCTAGATCAATACTCTACAACCAGTTCCCTGGCAGTGATGTCCTTAGGCAGGAGAAGGAAGGATATCCCACTGCTTTCACAGTGCTTTCATTTCAAGATGCTGAAGCCTGCAGCAGACACCTTCTGACTAAGTCTGTCAGATCCAAGCACATTCTCCTGAGATGAAGGCTGTACTTACTGGGGATATTTCAGAAAATAAGAGGTAAGCTGAACGCTTCAAAATACCTCCTTCTACACCTGCATTTCACACTTCTCCCTGTGACACCTGCTAAGTAAGGAAGGTTCATCAGCATGCAGACAGAAGCTTGGCATTGCAAGAACACAAAAGATATTCTTGGCAAATTACCTCAGGTTTAGTTCTGTGGCACAGTCAGAGGCAGCACAAAGCTGCAGGGTTCTGCACAGTGCTGGGCAAGGAGCTGCCCTTTCAAACACTGTCTGTGGTGTACAAAAAGATCCCAAACAACCTCAGAACTTGCTACTCCATGCTTAGAGTTTCACACTTATGTGTGCACACACACACACTTTCTATGAATAGATTTTTATTTCTGGGAAGTTGCTAGAGAAGCTGAGAGCCTGATGGAGTGTGCTGGCAGATGTGACCCACAGGATCATCAGGCTTGGAAGGAATCCCAGATGGGTCCACCCAATCCATCATCCTCCTTCAGAGCAGGAGGGAGCTCACTATCCCTAAACTCTCCCCAAAAGGTGGGTGTCAGGCCTGGCTTGGAATCTCTCAGCTGCTGGGGCTGGTCACATCCCTTGGACCCTCACTGCACTGACCCTTCTCAAACAGCTTCTCCTAAGTCTTCTCTGCCCTTATTGCCTAAGCAAAATAATTGGTCCCTGTCCTTTTCCTGACAGTACTCAAATATATTTGCAGACACTTATGTTTCCCAACAGGTTTCTTTTGGTCCACACTGAACACAACCCTTGAATTTTCCACAGAGATCCAAAAGGTTGATGACCTCCCTGGGGCTGAGACTCAACCACGTGTTGGAATAAGCCATCAACATAACCCTGCCAGTCACAGAAACAGGTTCAAACATTCCTCACTTTCACCACCTTATGGGGAAATTTCAGTTTCTCCAGACCCACAATCATAGCTTATTTGTTGCTGCTTTGCCTCTTGAAGCTGTCTGCTCTTAAAGAGAAGTGCATTTGATTCTGCTGAGCAAATGCTCAAGTCCCTACATTCAAACTAGAAACAAGATGGAAATTTCTTACAGACAGGTTACCAAGGAATGTGTCAAGGTCTCCATCACACAGGGTTCTTCAGACTAGACCAAGGTCCTTCTACCACATGTGCAGTTTTAAGGACTGCTTTATGCACAAGAGATCATAATATTAATTTCTGGGAATCAAGTCCCTGTAATACAATTTGCAGGTTTCCTTATGGGAAATGAGCTACAGAATATTTGAAGACAGACTAGACTGCTGAGCTGTGACTTAGCTGAGAAGAAAACACTAAACTGCAATTCTATTAAACTTTATGAAAGGTACTGCAATCTTTTCTTCTCCCATTGGTAACTGACCATCCTGCAGTTCTGGTAGGCAGACAGAAAAAGAAGAAGAAGAAATGGCTTTCCAAGTAAAACATAGGCTGAAAGGAAAAAGCCCATGGCATATTTAGGAACTTTTCCCAAAACTTTTTGCTCCCTTTTTCTCCCCCAGTTTTTCTGTACTCCTTGAAGAAGGCCTGCTGGAACATCTGTTATTACCCTTTCCCTATCAGCATAGAAATTATGCACTAATTAGAACTCTCATCTCATTAAGGGCTCCCACTTCTGTTCTGCTGTTTTGTTTTACTTGGTCTCTTCTTGCCTTCTCCCTCCCCAGATTTGCTCTTCCACCCCATCCCATTCTTCCTGTCGTTTTCCTCTCTCAATGTCTGCTCTTTGGTTTTACGGGTCATTGGTTGGCAATTACATGTTTCTGTTATTAGAAAGGTTTTCCCAATTCTTGAATGAACACTTCAGGCAATGGAATTCCTTCCTTAACCTTATTAATGTCAAGTGCTACAGTTGCTGTGGCGACCACAAGGTAAATTAAATCAGGGTTTTTTTGGGATCTAAAATTGGGTTATAGTCTAAGTACCTGCTAGAAATGGAGGGTCATTAATAAATAAATAAATAATGCCCCACAGCTGGAGCAATTTACAAAACATAATAGGGAAAAATTTGCCTTTGCTGTCAGAAATCAAAGCATTAAAAGGGTGTCATGCTGCAAAAGGTTACGGTCTATTAAAACATTGTAATTTTGCAGCCTTTAATGTTATTAGTATTTTCCACTTGACACTGCCAGATAATAACTAAGAGTGGACAGCAAACACCCTGCCTTTATTGTCAGTGTATGTACAGAAAATGCCCTCCAGTTTGGACACAAAAAGCTGTCTCCTGGCTGTAGGGCTGGGGTCACAGATGGGACCAAGTGATGAAGTTTCTGTGCTAGGGCACTTCTTGCCACACTTACAGGTGTTGTGAGTCTCCCTGCCCTGGGGCAGATCCCAGAAACTGCCTCAGTTTGTCTCCCTGAGCCTTGCTGGGCATAGAACAGCAGGATGGATTCCAAAGCTAAACAACAATCAACAGGGTGATGTCTGGCAGTTGGGATTATTTTTACTCCTTGAAAAGATCTCTCATTTACCCTCCTCTTTAATTGAAGGCTGGATCTGAGCTCCTGTTTAGCTCACACACTGCTCTATTAGCTAGAAAATCATTTTGGTGAATGTTGCTCCTCAAGCTCAGTCAGAGAGCAGAGTTGTGGCAGACACCCCAACAGGCAGGGTAGCTGAGCAATAGGCCTCTGACAAGTCAGAAAAACCATCAGCATCACGTTTCAATGGGTTATTCCTAGAGCTGGACAGTAACTTCATCTCCCCTTGTGTTCAGAGCTGTAGGAAGGCAGAGCACAATGTACAAGAGTCATTGTTGTGGCAAACCACAGGATAAAAGAGACATTAAGCCATTAAAGAGCATCCAAAGGAGGCCACAAGGGTGGGGAAAGGTCTGGAGGGGCCTTATGAGGAGTGGCTGAGGGCACTTGGTTTGTTCAGCTGCAGAACAAGAGACTGGGGGGAACTCAGTGTGGTCTTCAACATCCTGACAAGGGGCAGCAGAGCGGGGGTGGCTCCAATCTCTGCCTTCTCTGACCAGTGACAGGAGTCAAGGAATCAGCATCTAGGGGAGGTTTAAGTAAAAGATCAGGAAAAAGTTCTTCCCCCAGAGGGTGCTGGGCACTGCCCAGGCTCCCCAGGGAACGGGCACAGCCCCAGGGCTGCCAGAGCTCCAGGAGCATTTGGACAGCGCTGCCAGGGATGCCCAGGGTGGGGTTGTTGGGGTGTCTGTGCAGGGCCAGGAGCTGGGCTGGATGGTCCTGAGGGGTCCCTTCCAACTGAGGATATTCTATGATTCTAGGATAGAGTCAATGCTCAACATCACCTACAGACTGTGGCCAGCCTGCCTACCCTGCCCCCAGCCACGCCTGCTGGGATGGGTATTTGGCTTTATTCAAGATTCCCAGTCTCCACTGTGCCTGGGACCTCCACACATCAGGGGGAGCTCCTGCAGCAGCTGAACCCTTTATTCTCCCCCACAGCACCTTTCTGATGGATTGTAGCACTACAGTGCACTTCAGTTAAAGAATCAGTGAAAACTTTCCCCATTACTGACATCAGTAAATAAGAATAAAGCAGCACTTCCCAAAGGAAGTGGGATATGTAAACAAATCTATGAAAAGTCTTTCTACCTGTACAAAAATTTTGTCTTTGCCTCTTTCATCACAGTTCTGTGAATCACAAACTCCATAAGTCTCCAGAAGCTGGAAACATTTATCATGCGAAAACAGAGAGTTGTTTAAATAATATCCTAATAAGTAAAAACGTAAAAGAGAAAAAAAAAACAACAACGAGCCTGAGCTGTGCTTTAAGCACCAGGCAATGTTGCATCTGTATTAGATGGATGAAGCTGCTGCAGCACTGCATAGGGAGGGGCTGTTCCTTGGCAGGAAAAGGCAGCAGAGGGTGTAATGCTCAGGAACTCCACTAACCCTTGCCCAGCACAACACCATAGTTAAGAAAAAAAAAAAAAAAAGGAAAAACAAGGCAAGAAAAGATGATCTTGGCTGAGCACATAAAGGGTATCTTGAATAAGTGATATTTAAGTCATGTTCTTGTTTATTCTTTTAAACATGGTGGTGGTGAGCAATCGTTCACCTGCTATAAATTACAAGCAACTGATAAGTCTCCATTTATGAGTCTCCAGTCAACAGCACTCATACTTCAAAAAAAAAAAAAAAGGCAACAGCAAAGCCATCCATAGCCAACAACATTTTTCCAGAGCTGGACCACATAGAAAAGTTTCCAAAGCAGATCTGTAGCAGATTTCTTTAAAATTTAGTGGCTCAAAAGAGTCCCAAAGGGTTAGGTGAATTTTGCTCTCCAATCATTCTGTTGTAGTACTTTGCTAGATGTAAGTTTAATATTAAAAAAAAAATTAATCTGTATGCTTGAAGCCTGTTCTTTTTAATCTTAATGAGTTATGATTTTATACAGTGTAGAACCTTATCCAGAGTAGCTTTAAAAATTGAAAGGAATAAGATCAGAGAGCTGAGAATATGAAGTGGGGTTTTATCCAACATATGACTAGATGTTTCCAACTAGTATTCCGTGCTAAGGAGGGGAAAATGAGCCATTGAAAAAAAAGTATTTTCATAGGAGATCTTCACAAATGTGTTACCTCTGCTGACCTTTAGATAAAGGTAAAAAGGTTAATGCAATAGTTTGGAAATTATTAGCCTGAAAAAGGACCAATGACCTTCTCAGGGTTGTTCCCAGATTTCTCAGCATAGCTTCTAATTCCTGGGAGATCATTTGAGCCATGCAGAGACCTTACTTAGTCAGAGTCAAAATATTTTTCTGCCTTTGTAGTGGCTCTCCAAATCTATAAAATGTGGAGTTTCCTTTTGTTCCACCTCCACCCCTAGCTGGGGAGGGTGCCAGGGTAGGCTTTCATTCATGGGACTGCAGATTTTCCGACCATACGCTGGACCGGAAAGAACAACAATTGGGATTGACTTCTCCCTAACACGTCCTCTCCACTTTTAAGGGCTTGTCCATTGAGCCACCAGCTCCCTCAGTGCATCAAACAATGCAAAATCATTTCATCCATTTACATCATTGCTCAGTTTGGCAAAGAGTTTCCTCTCCCCTGATTTAAATCACAACAGTATTGATAATGGAGACCTAAACGGAGAGTGCAGAAGAAATCCAGAGTTCTGGGTTCTTTCCCAGCTCCTTCAATAACCTGAAATCCAGCTTGAGCAAATAATTAGATTTATTTATGCCACAACTTGCTTTTAAGTTGGTATTGAGCAGTAAAATATCTCTAGGATGGATGCAAGCCTCAGACACTTTTACAAAAACACCTTCAGAAGTTGGACAAGGTAATGCCAACTGTAAAGAAACATGGAATGACACCTGAATGGGGGAAATCTCAAAACAGGACCTTCAGTAAGGGCCAGAACACTATTTTAAATCAGAAATTCCTCACAATTTCAGATCTAGATTCTCCTGAACCCAAGTTCTGTCAATTTGTCTTTCTGCAAAACACACAAATACAAACCCCAAGAGAGATCCCAGTTTTGATGTGCTGTGAAACACCATCAGTTAATCATTTAGTCCATCTGTCCAGCCCTAAAAACTGAAATTTCCTTTAAAATAAAAACTAATGCAAAGCAGTATAGCTACATGCATCATATACAAAATGTACACTGCAGAAAGAAAAGCTGACACAACCTGGGCATAGCACAATCTCCTTTGAAAAAAGGAGCTGTGAGGATTTATCTATCACAGTCCTGTTACAGCAGAAGAACAGTTTCTTGGTCTCTACCACACAATGGTGGTGCCAGCAACTCAGCAAAGGCACGGGCTCCCATCAGTCTTTTAAAATAATTTTCCTGCTAATGCTGTTCTTCTCACCAGTAGCAAGAGCACCACTGAGGGCAGGATTCAGACCCAGTGCTCTGCCAGCCCTGCCAAAGGAAAGCCCAGGAGTCCCCACAAGGGTGAGCAGGACTGTCTAGAAATGAGACACACTAATTAGCTCCATGTTGACATACACACCAAATTCCAGGAGCTCAGATGATTTCTTTGCTCTTGCCCTCGCCTATGTGATTCCCAGTATTAACCACAGTTCACTGGTGTAATAGTGCAAATTCTTTTCCATCTGAGCTTTGTTAAAAAGGCAAATGGTATCTCAAGGAGCAAGTTGACCCCATTATCAGAGCCTTTGGGAGTTAAGAGAGCAGCCAGCAGTGGAGCCAGCCAAAACGCCTGAGCTGAGGCCAGCTAAGCAGCCAGCCAGGCAAATCCAAGGCTGCTGGAAAAATACATTCTGGAGCTCAGTGTCTGGGACCCCAAGCTACTTTGCACACCCTGCTTCAGTGGATATGGGTGTTGGCTTGAGTAGAGAGCACAGAAGAGAGGGTGAACAGGGAGAGCAAATTAGATTGGAGTTACATAAAAGGCCGATTGACTTTTTAATGACTTTGGTTACTTGGAAGTAACAGGTATATTTACCAGAACATAATCTCCTCTCTTACAGTAAAAGGTTTTCACAAGGAAAAGATATGTAAAAAGGGGTCTCACAACATACCCTTCCAGAAGTATAGGGGGCTAGAACAGGCAGCACAAGAGAAGTGGGATGTACCTGTCTACTTAGAGTCTTTCCAAGCTTTGGAAATTGTCTTTTTTCAGTCACTGTGGAGCATAATTGCTGCTCTTTAAAGCCAGCAGACAGAAGGCCTTCACCACCAAAAGCAGTAGAAAGCAGGAAGATTTATTAGGTTCACACACTGTTATTCTGTCACTTCCAGATCTTTATTTTGATAATAAAGGAAGTTATTTATGATTTTTAAAATGCACTGTAGATGACAGGACACCAGATAACCTAGAGACCCAGGATCCGGCCTCCCCCTGATTCTGGGACCAAACTGCATTTTGAAGGACTTCTGTTGGTCAGATCTCTGCTTTAAGCTTAGCCAAACACCAGGATGGTATCGTGGCAGATGTCCACATCTGTGACCACTGTGGAAGAGCACATCAGTCAAACACCAGAATTTGATCTCTAACCACAATCAGTATCAGAGGATGAATCACTTATCTTGCTGTACTGAAGTGCTGACCTGTTCTAAGAAGATAAGACTACCCAATGCACAGAGCCTGGCAACCCCTAAGAAATTACTGATGGAATTAAAAAGGCACAATCCTAGACCACAGTAAAGCTGTTTTTAAAAACTTTTGTCCGTTTTCACCTCTGCCATCAGATCTCAGCTCATCACTGGAAAGCTGTGTTTCCATGGAATTATCAAAGTCGTGAAAAATGTTTGTTTCAGGGATCTCTGCTCCCTTTTCTGGGGAAGCATTTTGCTGAAGCACTATGTAAGAGGGAGAAAACTATGCCCACAGCAGCTGCAAAAATGAGAATCCCATAAGAATCCTAGGAAACTGAAAAGTAGGTGGAAACATCTGATACAGTTTGGGACCAAAATGCAGTGTTAAGTCCATGGGCACTTTTAAGAGCATATAGCTTTTCACTCTTCTGCCATCTGAAGCTCCAGGCATAACACCTGTCCAAAAGCTCAGATTGAGGTTTGGACCCAGCTCCCAGCCTAAGGGAACAGAAGATGATTAAGACACGAGACAGAAGGCCTGCAAGCAGAAAGAAAATAGCCTGAGTTAGAAGCCTACAGTAAAATAGAGGATAAGGTGCTTAGAAATGTTTCCAAAGATTGTCAGTGCTTGCAGTGCTTCAGGTTGGAGTGAATTAGCACAGATCAGGTGAAGGAGACTGCTACACAAAAATATCCTGTAACACAAACCTTTCCTGCTGTCAGAAATGCTCTTTTTAATCATTAGTACTTTAGCAAGAAAACACATGTGCACATACACACAAGTTTAACGTTTCTCTGAAAGTCTGATCTCTTGTACTTTAGACCAAACAGAAAACAGAGAGCAGGCCAAATTCTGACCAGAATCTGCAGCAAAGTTCAGCTGATCTGTGGTGTTGAAAGCCCATTGCTGCTTAAAACAAGTATTTTACAAGGCAGTGAAATAAACTAAAGATAAACACAGGCAACTGTTGCTTTGGCATAGAGGAGCCCGACACGCTTTAGAAATATTACTCCTGATTTCTGCTCCCAAGGCCAAGGAGAGAACAGCACTGAGCAAAAGACACTGAGGCAAGAGAATGTTACACATTCACAAATGTCAAACATTAACAGCAGCATTAAGTGAGCAGGAAGATGAGAGACCACTGGAGAAATTGTCTTGTGCCAGCAAAAAGTCATCAGGACCCTCTATCACAGGAGACTGAATATTGCTGCTTTTCCTGGGGATGGTGGATTTCAAAGAGAAAGGAAACATGGGGATGTTACACCTGGCACCTGGTGAAGGACCAGATAGGACTGGAAGCTGTACAGACCTGGAAGAGTGTCTGGGAATGTGGCAGTGCTATCAGGGGGTACATGACTGAATTATGCACATAGAACACACTCAGTATTGTTTGCAGACTTTAGCTACTCCAATTTCCAAGTTCCTCCTTTATGGTAACGCTCAAAAGTGGAAGAATCTCCACCAAAATACAGAATGAACTGAAGCAATGGAGCTATTCAAGCTGTAATCACTAATTTCCTGCTGCTGAAGTCACAACCTCTGCCCAAAATACAACCAAGAGACCCAGGTGCAACAATTTCTAATCCTTTGACAATAGATTTCCCATTATTTAATTTGCTAAAGCCTTGAAATTGCCTTTGCAAAGGCCCTCTGAGGATATATTTGGGAGGTTTCGGCGATTTAGAGCACCCACTTTCAGCTTCAGTAAGAGAACAGGACTTTGGCATTGAACTTGTGCTTCCAATAGCGCCTGTGCCACACCATCCATGGGAACATACACAAGAAACAAGGCAGGGCACTGAGTTTTCACTTAAACATTAATCACAACCTAAAAACAACCCAAAAATGTTCCAAAATATAGGGCACATTCGTTCACATGGAAAATATGGTTAAGCTTTGCAATATTTGTTTTGATTAAATTATACATTTAATCCAAGACAGCAAGAAAAAAGGAAGTGAAGCCATTTTTTTTAAAGTTTGAATCTTCCTCATGCAATGCCAGAAGTCACAGATGATTAGCTCTTGTCTCCCATCTTTTTTATTTGGGGGTTACTATTAACAACAGACAGTTATATCAACACCTGGATAAGTGTTTTTCTGACCTTACAACCAAACAAAAATACACTTAAATGAAGTTCACCTCTGTACTATGTGAGGAACAAAACACAAAAGTTTTGCCAAGTGGAATGCTGAGGCAATTGGACAGCAAAAAGGCATTTATCAGCACAACTTTACAGGCTGATAACTTCAGAGCCAAATCTAACACATTTTTGGTGAAAAAGAATCACCTTGTATTTGTTTATATGATTTGCAATGGAGACTAAATGTAAGGTATTGACTTTTATGACTATATAATCTATGAACTTAACTATAAACTCTTTCAGTAATTTCATTTTTTCACTGTGGGTGACCAAAAATTTAACAGCAACATTATTGTACATCAATACCTTCCATTTTGACCTAAAGAAATGGGTGCATTTTTACCTTCTACGTAAATTTTCCAATTTATATCTAACCCAAAACACTATAGATCTGGAACAAACAAAAACTCCAGCTTTTTCATGGAACCCATAAGTAATGCATTTTGTAATCAGCTGTATATTTTATTAAAGTTGGTACTCCCTAGAGCTAGAATGGGCAGACCCAAATCTTTTTAAAAGGACCATAGCAGGCACATGAAATTATGCTAAATGCACATTTAAGTAAAAAGGGATCAGCTACTAAATCAGAACCACAGAAAGTGATGAGAAACTTCTTGGGTAACCACTTTCTCAAAAGAACGTCAAAGCCTCTCTGGATGCACTGGACTTTATCATCAGTTATTTTAGAGTTGTATGAGACATGAGTCAATATGAAAACACTGGTGTAAAAGCAGAGAAAAGGAGCTATTTATTATCATAGAATCCCAGAATGGTTTGGGTTGGAAGAGACCTTAAAGATCATCTCATTCCAGTCTCTCTGCCACGGGCAGGGACACCTTCTGCTGTCCCAGGCTGCTCCAAGCCCTGTCCAACCTGGCCTTGGGCACTCCCAGGGATGGGGCAGCCACAGCTTCTCTGGGCACCCTGTGCCAGGGCCTCCCCACCCTCACAGGGCAGGATTTCCTCCTAATCTCTAATCTAACCCTGCCCTCTGGCAGTTCAAAACCACTCCCCCCTGTTCTATCACTACAGACCTCTGTCCAAAGTCCCTCTCCAGCTCTCTTGGAGCTCCTCTAGGCACTGACAGGCTGCAATAAATTCCCCTGCAGCCTTCTCTTCTCCAAGCTGAACACCCCAGCTCCCACAGCCTTTCCTCATAGGAGAGGTGTTGTCATCCCTTTAATCATCTTCATGCACCTTCTAATTAGAGATTAGAGTGTTTCAGCTTGCTTTTCACTGACCTTACCAATTGCTGAGTTTGTCAGAAAAGGAAACAGATTCTCTTCCATTTTTCCCAGATAACCAAACCCATAAGCAGTGCTAGGAGCAGTAGTGGGACACTATTACAGGTTTTTCCACTTTTCCATGTACACCCAATAACCCTGTTACAACAAAACCAGCAAAAATAAAAACTGGAAGGCTCCACTCTCTCACAAGGAAGCTGCAATTGTGAGTTGAGCCATCAGGATAGGTTTGGATGTTTATCTGGCTCCGTTGCACGCAGCCCTCACCTCCACCCAGCTGTACAAATGGATCATGGAAAAGCCGAGATCCGCCTGGACACGTACACCAGCAGTGAATGGGCCCTGAAGGATTTGATGAATGAAAAATACTCGGGATTGTGAACTTATATTTGATTTCCACTGTTGAGGGAATAAGTTTGACCTTTTGGTTACCATGCAACCTTGGAAACTGGGAGCTGGGAGAGCGTGTGTCACCCCAACGAAGGGTTTGAGTCAGCTCTTGCTCAGCATCTTATGGACCAGCTGCTGTCTGGACACATGTCCTCATTTAAAGCTGGTCCTCTGCCAACGAAAGAAAATCCAGTCTGAATGATTTCTTCCTGAAAATCAGATTTAAGAACTTGGGAAGAAAGGAAAGATTGTATCATCTTGCTACACCACTACAAAAATCAGCTAATACTCAGGAAACAACACTTAGATAACAGAGACAAGTGAACTCTAAGTACAAAGGCCCACCAGAAAATTAGATTCTCCTGTCAGTTTCCCCAAGGGATAAATTCCCATCAGAATTCAAGAATGAGAGCCTGATATAAAGTGAAAAGTATTGATGGAGCGTTATAATCCTACCAAGATGAAAAAAGGAGGCATTTCATCATCCAAAAAACCCAGTTATTTCATACCACACAAAACAATTTAGGTCTGATAGTAAAAAATCTGATGCAATTTCAAGGTAGCCAGTGCCATCAGCTAGGAAAACACCACTCATAGTGTTAAAAAGCAATTTTTGAATTAAAAAAGCCTTCCATTTTTAGTATCTATTTCCCCTCAAAAGCCGTTTGACATGCAAATGAACATGTAGGCAGTGAAAGACTTGAGGAGAATCTCCAATACTAATTGTCAACTTTTCAGCAATTCAGCTGAATTTCAGCATTTGATACCCTCAAACAGGAGAACAGGATTGCAGCCAGAAGCCTCTAAATAGTACAAACATTTGTGCACTTTTACAAGGCAGGTAAAAACCTAAATTATGTTGCTAATTAATTTTATATTTCCTATGGGTAGCCAAAGAAACCTGGAGCTGTTCAGCATTCAGTGAATGATGGGGTTTTGCCAAGTATTCAGGTATGTTATTAACAGAACAAGCCAGAAGAACTGAGATCATGTTTTCTGCAATACCTACAGGGAAAAAAGTCAAGCTCAAAGCAAGCTCATGCAAAGCAAATATCTACATGAGGCAGAAAGGGAGAAAGGAGCACCAAAGCACTTGAGACATTTAAATGCAAGTAAAAGAGCCCTTAAAAAAAACATTTCTCCAAAACTAAGGCAACAAAAACAAGACTATAGTTCAATGGCAGTGGGTAACAACCTACTCCAATGAAAAATATTTACAAGAAACTGAGAACAAAACTCTAATCTGATCAATTTGCCAAAGATGTAAGATATGGCTTGTGCTATGCACACGTTGTCCAAATAGGCTACATCAGATTTAACTGATTTTGGTAATTGAGCATGGCACGATAAGCCAAACTTTCCCACACACCTACACTGTGTAGGTGTGATGCCCTGGAGAGAAATAGACAGGCAGGACATTAAATAGAATATTTTTACCTTCAAAGCTGCTTCCCTGTCTCTTTTTAACCTGTACAGCCTTTTTTGTTTTCCTTAAAAGAATCTTGTAATTCAATTGAGGAACATCTGTGTTCATATCAGCTTTTAAGATACTTAAACCCTGATTACCATACACAAGTATTCACTTCCCTCTGCACCCACCAGCACAAAGCAACAGCCTCTCTCCCTTCATTCTCAAGGCATAAATGAAAGCCAACTCTTTTCTTCTTGACAAGTTAATCTGTTCAGTTGATGTTATATGGGTATCAACTATTTACCACAATGTGAGTGGTTAATAAATAACCTTTTAAAATAGAGTTTAAAAAATATGCAAATAAATAATGCTTTTTCTCCCCAACAGAGCTTTCAATCACCAGCCCTCTCGAATCTACTACATGGCTCTATTGCTTATAAAGGCATATCCTTACTTACAAGATTTCCAGTTTTCCCCTCCTAAATCACTCCCAAAATGAATCCCAGAGTCAACATTCTCCTCTCATCATTAAATGTGTTATAAAGAGCTTTTGGTTTTGTTCAGCAATCAAGAAAATCCTTACAGAGACAGATATACAGGTGACAGATTTGTCACTAATTCACAGCCAGTTCCCCTTTCTGTGCTGGGAAGAGGATTAATATGGCAAATCCACCTTACCACTTAATTCTATTTTAAAAGGGTCAATATTTTAAGTTGCATTCTTTAACAAAAAGCTTAATAATTTATCCCAATCTGTGATGCAGCATATTTACATAAATACCTCTGCTATTTCCTTCAAAGGTAAAAAAAAAAATCCCAAACATCTTGCTCCACCTACTCTCCAACAATTGAAGTACAAAGGTTTTGGCTTCTTTAGCACAAGCAACTCAAGAATCAGCACCAGCCAAATATTTTGAGTCACCAGTTTAAAACTGGATTGATCATATATTGCTGAAATGGTCTTTAATTGGTGTAATTCAACTGAAAGAACGGAATTCCTGCTTAGGGAATATGCAGGTTCCACTACCTTCATCACCAAGTTTTGTGAACTAAGAAATCTTTCTAATTGCTGAGAGGCTGATGCAGGGATAAGGTTCCTCATGCCCTGCATCCTCTGCATCCGTTCAAGCCTTGCAGCAGAACCAGACTCTGGATGAGAGGGCCAACCTTAGCAAGGTGCAATCCAACCCCACCAATCTCCAGCTGGGACACACAGCCCTGAAAGGCTTACGGGAAAAAGCAGAGCTGTGCATGAACCCCCAGCAGCTCCTGCTTTAGGGGCCCTGCAGAAATGGATATAAAGGTGCAAGTGCACAGAGCGTTTGGGGCGTTCTCCTGCCCGCGATCTGCTGCGCTGCAACGCACATCTGGGCTCGAGGCAACTCTGCTCCCCTGCCAAAATCGTGTGGAATGCACAGAGAGGTCAGGGCTAGGAATTTATGTGTTTCACAGTTATTTAGAAATTACGGGAAAGAGAACTTGGCTACTCCTGCCACTGCACAGGTGTAGGCAACCCAGAGCGTTCGGCAGGTCAGACTTTTTCAATCAAAATTCCACTTGATCAGATGCAATGGCTCCATGCATGTGAAAAGATGGCTCAGTCTAGGGGGAGAAACTAAGGGCTCACCTTCAAAATCCTTTCTTTGCACTACCTTTCCATCAGTAAAGTCTAAAGTAATGGTCCTCTAATATAAAAGCCTAAAGATAATTAATGATAAAATATTTAGTCTATGCTTGTGAAAAAATCCTAAAAATATTACTGTAAGTTTCCATTGTGTCATGCTCTCCAGTGGAACAAAACAACTCAAAAATCAGAGCAAGTGTCATTTAAATTCTTAACTGAATACCAAGTAAGATGTTGCAGAAGCTAAATGGAAGAGCTCACTGGCTGCTCTATCCATAAGCAAACCTGAACTCCCAAATCTTTGAAGTGCATGTTATTGTTATTATTGAGACTAATTGCAAGAGAAATGTGCTTAAATGTGTTTAAAGAACAGATGAGACACAGCAGCAGTTTGAAAATGCTGCTGCAGTCAGAGCAATACAAATCAGAAGGAAACTGTTGTTCTAGAAAGGGAGATTCATCTTACCTGAGATTTACATGAACATGAAGAGCAGTGGCCTCTGCTACTAAGGAGGTGTTCTGGGGAACAGGCAACACCACTCCTGGCCAAAGCATGCCAGCACAAACACAGAGACTGCACAGCAAAGGTTCATGCATTGGAACAAAAGCTCCCTTAAAAATAAAACATTTGCCAGAAAAAGGACAGGAAGACAAAAACAGAACAAGCAGCAAAATGGATGGTGGAGGGAAGGAAATGAAAGAACACACAGAAAACAGAAAAGGAAAAATAAGAGGGAAGAACAACCCAGACAATTCTCCCAGGTATGTGTTAGGGTGGCTCTGAACAGCCAGCACCTATGTGGGACTGTCAATTTTCTGTGCTCTGTGTCCAGTGTACCAGTGAAAAATGCCACTCCACATTACAGTTTCTTGGGAATTAAACACAGTAAAAAGTGTTATAGCATAGAACTTAAGGAATGAATTTTTCCTCCTGAACATAATAAACGCCTAAAAAATCCTTCTGGGTTGGTGGCAGCTCCTGAAGAGAGTCCCAAGGTGGTTTTCCAAAGCAGCACACAGCTTTGTTTGTGGGCACAGCCACAATCTTTCCACAAGACAGAGTGTGCTACTCCAGTAGGAATCTGTCAGTGCATGGAAAGTGAGAAGTGTCTGGACAGCCCAGTGGTGGGTAATGTGATACAGATGATTTCACCTTTAGGTCTCCAGTTCAAAAAAACTCAGCCCAAAAAGTGTCATCACCTGATAGTTTTTACTACTTCTATTTACAGTACAAAATTTCCCAGAGGGCCAAACTGAGATCAAGACTCTACTCCCTCCCTCCATGCTCTAGGGATTGTGTCTAAACTAAGGAACAGACCTTTTCTACAGATCCCATGGTGCAAGCAGACTACAGATATGAAGCAAAAGAGCACAGGAGACTGAAATGTATTGTCAGAACTCAGTGACTCAGACAGAAAAGCAAGTCTGACTCGCAAGCTGATGACATTTTTACTCTGCTTTTTTGTGTCAGGAGACCTTCTCTGCCCTGCCCTGAAGGCAAAAAGCACATGTGCAGGATCCTCAGCTCCAGGATGCATCAAGCTTCCTAGACAAGGACATATTTTTCTTTTAGCCCATGTGGAGTAGGGCTGATACCTCCCAGGAATGCTGAGCTCACTCCACACAGGCTGCAGAGATGATCAGTGCACATTGGGAACACACCCAGGATTCCCAGACATCCAGGAACATGGTCTGAGCTACCCCTCTGAGTCTCCAAGTGTCCCAGGTAAAGGTTTACAAAAAATAAAGCCAACCCCAAAATTCATTTTCACCTAGACAAAGTATCCATATCCAATCCATCTCACCAACGTAAAATAATCTGAGAAATCAGATTATCTTAATTTGAATAAAAGGAGCAGGAATCCATGATCCCACTCTGCTCTCCTAAAAGCAGGACCACCTATGATTATAACTAAATATAAGATCATAAAAGCAGCCCTTGTATGAATTCTCTTCCAGCTCTGAAGATGGCCTTCCCAGGCCAGGCAGGAATCTTGTTGAAGCCACAGTATCCACCAAGCACTTGTCATGGACATCAAGCTCATTCATTCTAGAAAATTACACCCTTTTCTCAGCAAAATAATAATTTTTGAAAGTATTAGAAATAAATTAAAGCCTCAAAAAAGAGGGAGCCCATTCACATAAAGCACCAACAGCATCAAAGGGTTGTTTCTCCATAAATTTATATATAATCACTATATTATATCTCTATATAATCAACCATCTCATCTCACCATTCTGCAATAACAAGCTGTAATTCTATTTCCAGTGTAAATCATTTCAATTCTGACATCTTCACTGGGAACTAAATAACATGTGACCTTATCTAACTTAAATCTGGTATTAATTTTAACAAGAAAAAAAAAAGCTTTATGAAATTCAGGAGCTTAAGGGTAACTGAGGGGATACAGGTCTGCTTCAAGGCATAGCATATGGATTTAATCTTCCCTACATTTTTCACCAAATTCTAGGAACTACAGTAAGGTTTTGCTATAGGATGCCACAAAACTAACTCCAAATCTTGCCTGGAAGAATCAGGGGTCTGAATGCTGCACTGGGCAAGGGAAATTTGGAACATTTGAAAAACAATTGCTAAACCATATAGACCTGATTTCTTCTCAAGCTTTTTCATGTAACTTGCAGAACATTTAAAAGAATAATTGTTTTCTTTGAAAAATAGGAGTATGATCCTGTTACAAAATATAGATAAAGCCTGGTTTTGCTTCCAGTTATGGTTTTAAGTGTGGAATGAAATGCAGGAGGTTAAGCTGCTATGATTATAAGTCTAAACATTGATCCTTAATGAGACCTTTGATATAATTTGTCAAAAAACTTCCTGATTCTTCAACACCAACTTTCTGAACTTCAACAGGAAAGACTTCACCCTGGAAATCTTGTTATCTTTTTATACAGCTTTCTCTCTTTTATTGCTTATTTTCTCCTACATACTTCCATGCCAGCAAGAGAGACTGCTGTATATCCATACCTTCAAAAGCAGGGAAATCTTCACTTGAATTAGAACTAACACATATGGATGAGGACAACCTGGATATATTTTAGAGGTACATATCTCATTTATTCCATTGCTTTTGCTTGTGCTATTGAAAAAAAATCCTCATTTTCTCATTTTAGAAAGTTTTCAAGTAAATTGTCTAAAAAGCACCTATCTTTGTTTGTCTTAAGACCTTACCTATAAATTTTGTTGCATGTTCCTCAGCTCTTGTACTGTGAAACCCCCCAGGGAATAATCATGCATTGTAGCTCCTTCCTGCACTCCCTCCAAACATCTTTCCCAACCCAGACAGACTGAGGCTGCTCCAGCTCTGCTCCATTCTGCACCTCTCATTACCATTGGCCCTTTTAAAGATTTTTCTAGTTGTGTTACATGCCAAGGCAGAGGAAACCAATCTGGTAGAGAGACAAATGCACCTGGCACTTACATCATAGACTGTGCTGCTTCCATGCTTTGTTCTGATTCCTTCCACCACAATCCTTACCTGCCCTTTGTAGCTTTGATGACCAAAAGTAGGTGCTCCCTTTGTACTTAGAATGTAGGACACAAAATAACACATTGATATAGAATAGAAGCAATTAGACAGAGACCATCTGACTACCATGACAGATGATCATTGAGGAGAAGAAAGAACCTCAAAATAACAAGGTTTGGCTTGCAGGTCTTTTTCTATACTTCCTTCTGTACATCAGGTGCAACACCTAAGAAAATCTGAGTGTGGGACTTCAAAAGTGTTCAAGGCCAGGTAGGACAGGGTTTGGAGCAACCTGGGATAGTGGAAGGTGTCCCAAGTGGGGTGGAATGAGATGAGTTTTAAGGTCCCTTTCAACCCAAACCATTCGATGATTCTGTGATAAATGCAGTGAGCGTAAACAAATGATAATAAAAACAATACAGAAATTCATCAGCAACTGTAAGACGAAATGTCTCAGTAGAACGGTATTTTTAAAATGGTTAACAACTTATTTATTCAACCTGGCTAGAAATGAGGCAGAAAGTTCACATTCTCCTTCCCACTTGAAGGTCATGGGTCATTTTACAGCCAGGTTCATCAGCTGCCATAGAATCAGCTATGACAGCTTCCATTAGGAACTGCACTGTCTTAAAGTTCATGGGTTTCTATTGGTGGGAAAACGGATGTGACCTGAAGCATCTCACCTCCCATAATAAACCCTGCACCATGTCAGAGCAAAGAAAAGCACTTTTTCCTACTGCAAGCAGACACAGCTCTCCCTCAATTCATGATGCATCAAAATCTCAGCTGAAAACAACACCAAACATAGGCCTCTAGAAGGAAGGACTCCTTACACAGTATCTGTCCCCTGTGCCCACCAAAAAAAAACCCCAAACAAGTTCAGGAAAGGCATCCTGCTGGACTATTAAAGAGCTTGGAGCCAACAGTCAACACATTAGGTAACCTCATTATCCACTGCCTAGTGCCAAAGGCAAAACAGGTGTGAGGATACCAAAGCAAGAGGAAAGCAGCCTGTTAATAGAAATCTGCAATTTTAAGGGCATTAAAATATTTCCAAATGTTCAGAGAAAAGCCTCACAGTGGAGCAGACGTTTACTAATGGAAAGTAAAGGAAAAATGTGAACTGCTGGGAAGGTGCATCATCTCTAACACACAGCTTGGTTTTCCCCTTTTTGGGTTCAAATGAACACTGAGACTTAAGGGCTTGAATTTCCTTTTGTTGCCCAAAGCATGGAGCAGCAAAGAACAGTCACTACCTTCTTTGTGCCACATTTCTAAGTTTATCATGTCAGGGGGATGGAACACTACGGCCTTTTTGCAACTCAATAAATGAGACCATTCCACAGGAGAGGTGATATCACAATTGCCACCTTATCCCTTCAGCTTCCACTAATCAATTGTTTCTAGTTCACATCTGGAAGTAACTGCTCTCAGAAATAAATAGCCAGTAGCAAATTCTGGTGAAGTTTGTCTCTGCAGTTGTGTAATTCCACTAAGTGAGAATCGAACTTTCTTTCTTCAGCCACCACAACAATCAGATCCTGGAATCTGTATCTATTGTACTGAAATATCTGGGCAAGAAAAATCAAGGCTAGCAGAGTTCCAGAAGTCATGGCTTTGCATCACTTTGATTCTCTGATGCATTCCCTGAGACATTTATTGTCACAATTTAGCTGAATTTAGTTTTGCCCATTCCCTCTGTCCCCATGCTTGAATTACACAATTCTCTTCCATCTACTACCAGGTACATAACCTTAACATGGTTCATAATGAGCAGTGTTGCTATGAGACTGAAGGCCTCAGACTTTCACTGGCATTAATAACCACCTTCAAGAAAAAGATACCAAGTTCCAGAATTGTCATGTAAAAATACTGTTCTATTTCAGCTTTATATTTAAAATACAGTTTATTTTCAACAAAGTTTACTTCCACACACCTCCTGCAGATGCTGCAGGACACACTGATAGAATTCCAATTACAAAGGATACCTGATGCTCAGAGCTTACAGTATGAAGACCACAAAGTATTTGTTTATAAATGTTATTTATTTCAGTGAAGCCATAGGATTTGCAGATAGGACTTTTAGTGGAAAGGATGCCTGTATGTGAAGGGAACATTGTGCCACCTGAGAGTCAAAATTCCTTCAGAATTATTTACTAGCACTTTAGATACTTTTCACATCCAAAACACAATGATGAGGTCTAATTAGTCTTTAACAGCCACAATAAATTGGTTGCAATGATATACATCGATTGAAGGACAGAAGGGGAGAAAAAAAGAGCTTTGACAGCATATTAGTGCAAGCTCTTTCCAAAGTGTGGTTTAGTGGCTTAAATGGAAAACTCAGAGCAATGGAGCCTGGTTCCTGACCTCAGCCATGTCACTGCCTGCCGTGGTGAGGTTTCTTGTGACAGTTTGCCCAAATAATTTTGCAACACATTTTGTACATTCTTTCCTTGCCTACAAAAAATGTGAAAAAAGTTGGAAGTTTCATTACCTTCTTACAAACACTACCACTGGCCAGTGGAAAAGGCTGTGCTAGCACAACATGAGTGTCCCTTGGTTCCACACTATTGCACAGGGCCAGGGGTTCTTACCCAGCCACTTGGGAAAAACTCCCACCTCGCAGGGAAACACTCTCTGGGCTCCAGATTCCTGACTGGGGATCTCCTCAGGGAACTACTTCCAGCAGGTCCATCTGCTGTTTAACAGGCAAGCAACACAATTTAATTTACCATTTAACAAGAACAAAGTTTCCTACACTTTTTCCACCCTTGCATTATCAATCTGCTCCGGCACCAACCTGTGTGTCATTATTTCCACAGTCATGTAGGCTGTTTTATTGAAAAAATCTTTCCAGAAGGTTTTGTTGAAACACCACTTTGAAGACAATCTATGTACAACTCAAATGCCACATTTGGGGTCTTTTTTCAGCTGTCGCTGTATTTCTCCTAGCTTTTAAGAACTCGTGAACATTCTTCCAGTTAAATCTCTGGTCAATCCAGAAATGTGACGACTGTAGAGCCTCAAGAAGCATCTGAAGCAAATCCTAGGTTTCCAATAATGTTAACCTATACTTGTGTGTTTCAAAGCAGCTTCTTCAGAAGCTGTAAAATCAATAAATAAATAGTGAAAAAATATATAAAAACAGCACTGAGGAAAGAAGAATAATCTCAGTGTATTGAGCTTGCTCACATGGATTTAGTGCAATAAATCAACTCCTCTTATCCTGCTGCACAAAGGGTGAAGGGATTGCAGGGGATTAAATGAGAACCTTTCAAGGGACCACCAAAAGGTAATACAGACAACAGTGCTGTAGGAAGATGACACTGGCTGTTGACATGCTGGAAAACCTGCATACTAAATAATGCTCACTAAACCCAAACTGGAATTAGAGTCATTCAGGAGGCAATTCTACCAAAACAGAAAGT
This sequence comes from Climacteris rufus, assembly GCA_013398175.1. NCBI lineage: Eukaryota > Metazoa > Chordata > Aves > Passeriformes > Climacteridae > Climacteris > Climacteris rufus. Next base: position 239,188 of record VZRZ01002373.1, on the reverse strand, counting down.
GCAATGGAAATCACAGACGAACAAAACGACTGCAAGTAAATCCTGGCAGTGAGTCCCCCCTTCGCACACACACTTTTCTAATGTTTCTCTTGACTGACTCTTGTGCTGAAATGAGTTCATATGACAAGTCTGATTTTTTCCTCTACAGATCACCACACTTTTCCAGCACAAATAACCCTGAGTATAAATCATTTACTTGCTGAAATGCTTAGATTGGCATGTTATCTCATGTAAGAGCAAGGTACCAAGATCTCAGTTGTAGAGACGTGGTATTTTTTTTGTTAGGCAAATTGCAATGTTTTTTTCTTTATATAATGCTTCTGTAGAATATTCAGCATTTTCCCCTCCTCTGATAAAAGATATAGACTGATAACTCAGTATGTATATACTGTTCTTTACTCATGTATTTCAAAATGCAGATAACTATCACCAATTTAATAATGAAAATCCTGATACTCCTGATACAAAGATCTCTTTCTTCTCATTCCAGCAGTAAAACATGGAACAAAATTTGTGAATCTGAACACTCAGTTCAATATGTTTTCCAAATAATTTACATCCCATTATAAAATAATTAGACTGGCTCAGACTACAAAATGACCTTAAGGAAAGTTCAGGAATTTTAGGTCCTAGGATGTGTACCAGACTCCCACGCCTGCTCAAAACAAGTCTTAACATCAACAGTTCAGTGAACACCGAAACTAAAAAATTCTGTGTTTAGTTCTATTCGCTCCAATCTCAGCATTTATTTTCTCTAAGACTTTATTTCCTTCCCACTCACCTCTCCCAGGCTTTCCAGCTCCCACCCTTTCCTATCTGTCTGGAGAACAGGCAACATTCCCACTGGCGACCGTGAACCAGCTTGTTGGCAAGAAGATGCCTCAGAATGGGTAACATTTGAATTCTGCATATACATCTTCCTGTAAGAGCACCAATTCACACATCTTTCCTTTATTCAACTCCTCTTTTCCACAAAGCTTGCAGAAACTTAATACCTTTGAAATGCTCAACTGAAAAAGAATATATGATATCATTCTGTCTACAGACAGGGGCGGAGGGAGATGGGTAAGAGCCTTCAGATACATCACTGAGCTGTTGCAAACAGGATGAGTGTTCCATGAGTAGGATGAGAAGAAAGAAGGCTGAATTTCCTCACAAAACATTCAGCTTAGGCATGCAAGGAATTATCCAACAGTTGTAGCTTAATTAACCAAATTGCTGATAGAAGGTTGGAATGGCATCACTGGGGCTTTCAGGAACAGGTGAGTTGAAAGTGTTGGAAGGAAACCAGGTGTAAGTTGGTTGTACTCACTTGGTGGGCAAAACATCTTAAGAAGCGACCCATCCTTGGGTGCTGGGATTCAGTTCACAGCAAGAGAACAGGACAAACAGAGAGGCTGGGCACAAAATCGGCACCAGACACCGCATGAAGACAGAGAGGGATCTGTTGGAGCAGGTCCAGAGGAGACCACAGAGATGCTCCATGGGCTGGAGCCCCTCTGCTCCGGAGGTGGGCTGGGAGAGCTGGGAGTGCTCAGCCTGGAGGGTCTGGGGAGAGCTTGTTGGGATCTTTCAGTACTTACAGGTGGCCTACAAGAAACATGGGGAGTGTAGCTCTGACACCAAATTAAAAGTGTTAAACCCCCAATCTACGGGGAAGAAAAGAATCAATTACAAATAGGTTGTAAAAACCAGCTTGGTTCATGTCTTGCAGACTTTATTAAACTACCCACCTTATTCATCATTGTCCTCTCTTACTCAAAGTCACTATATATTTAGCTAGGAGTTTCTTTTGGTACTGGGCTTTTTTTCTCCCCACTTGTGTAAAATTATTAAATGAATCAGTTTCCCTTTAAGAGCTGGATGGCCCTGCCAGCTTAGCCAACATGAAGCATTTCCAGAGAAGTTTCTTGCTCATCGCAGTAAGGAACAAAATATTTTAAAACCCCAAACTTCAAAATCCCAGATGGTCTTGAAGCCCTTTTAAAATAAACTGTGTGAGTTTACAGTCAAATCTGCCCAAGAAAATCTTCTAATGGAGACTGAAAACTATAAATGCTCTCAGTTTATTAAAAAATGATTTGACACCAGCACAGACTATTTCAATTTTTTTCCTCACATTGCAGAGCTAGACACACTTCTCAAAATATTTGCTTTCAACAAAGTGACAGCAGCCCCTCAAGAAGTGTTATGTATGAGCCAGTATTTGATTTTTTTTGTTATATTTCATATTATATTGTCTGTTGAATAAGATGTTTTAAAAACATTAATGTAATATAGAATTTCAGACTCTTAATCATTTTGACAGGTTTTCTGAAACTCTTCAGAGCAACGTTTGAGTAACGACCCCGTGCAATACACAGCACTGAAATGGGCAGGACTGGGGGAAGGGGAGAGGAGGGTTGCAAAGGTCTCTGCTCTAAAACACATGCATTCATTAGAAGAGAAAAATGCCTAGAAATTTGGCACTAAGAAGAGTGTTTAAATGAAGGCTGCCTGAGGGGATAGCCCTGACTTGCACTCTTACCAACGGGATGGATATCATGTGAACGTTAACAAGAATTACGTACCAGGTTAAAAATCTCTCTGTAAGAAACCACAACAGCGTGCCACGCTCTGCACTGCTTCAGACACAATGCCTTCCACAGGGAAATGGTTCCAGATTGATGCATGGGCTACACACAAACACATCCAGACAAAAATGTCAACAAGCTAAACCCAAAACTCTCTGTATCCTGTACTTTCGAGTTGTTCATGAAGGTGAATTTGGATCCAAGCTTAATTAACAAATAGTCCAGGTGTCAGATCAGCTTATTTCAAATGCTCATTATTTTACACCTTAACTCCAGTTTCCCAGTGTGTCTTCATCCTAATTCTTTAGCTTTCAGACCTACATTTAAGTCTTGCATCTAGCTCTCTGGAAGGACTATTTAGATGCCAGGGTCCACATGCCAATCTATGTGCTCCCATCTGAAAAATCAAACCCACAGTTGAAACACAACAATGGACTCAACATGTACTTGGTTTTCCAAACCACAATTATTCAAAGAACACTTGGGGATCAAAACAAAGCAACCTTCATTCACACTACAGAAAAATCCTGTATTGGCCTGCAGCTTTTGGTATTCATTGCTCCTCATAACACATAAGTAACTAATTTCAAATATCTACAAATAAAACATATAGTCTTTCACACAAGGATCTATTATAGCTCAAACACCACAACAGGGGACAGACAGGTAGCTGTCAAATGGAAGTGCTTCACAGTTTTTGTTCTATATACTTCCCCTTTTGGAGAAAGTTTGAATGCAAAGGACCTAAAGTTTTGCTTTTCAAAACATTACAGTTAGCAAAATAAACATTTTTAATATATGTTGCAATCCAAAGTCACATTCAGATGCAGACAATTCCCTAACAAACTACAAGTTAGCCAGGCACCTTCACCCACTTTTCTTTTAGCTTATGGTAGAAATTAATATTCTGTATGAGCTGCTTCCCCAAGCAAACTCAGCTCTGATTCAGCATCTGGAGGCTGATGAAATTTTGTTTTTGCCCATTTTCACAGCTGCAGCAAACCAGCAAGGGAAGGTCGAGCGATTAACCTGAGGTCGCTTACTGAGTCAGTGCAGCAGGATTACAATCATTAACACTCCTGGCTGCCAGGCTCAGCCCTGGTTCTTCTACTACCACATCCACAGCCATCACCAGCTTTGGCACACAAAGGTGATGGACCAGTTAATGCCAGGCAGAGAAAGGGCAATTTTCCCTGTATGCAGCAGTGTCAGTCCGCTCGGCCTTGATCTGTAAACACAGCTCTGCCAACACATCTCACTGCTGGCCTGTCAAACCCCGGTGTTTGTGCCATGGACCCCTGTTGAACAGGGATTGCCTGCTCAGCCAGATGGAAAGGTGGCTGTGGAACCAGACAATTAATGGGAAAATTCAGCACCAACTTGCACCTGCATCCAGCAGTTCACTGGCATCACCGAAAACACAGAGTGTATACAAGCCAAGGCAGAAATCACTGGTAAATTCACCTCCAGCACACAGCAATACCTGTACTGCAGGTACACCTATACTGCAGCTAGAATGACAAATACAACTTCATATAAGAGTTGCTTACATGGTGGAGATGACAGCAGCTCCACATTAAGATTTGGACAACCTTACTTGCTAAATCAAAGTTTTTAGTCACACACACAGCTCTAACTGCAGTGCCCCTTGCCCTGCACCACAGAGCTTTAATCAGGTTGGTGCCATCATTCTGCAGACAGGGCTGCAGAGGCTTTGCTCACTGAGACCACTGACAATGCATCTGCAATGCTCTGGATTGATGGATCATGGTGACCGTAACTTGCAAGCTGAAGTTTGCTCAGTTGTGTCTCTGTGGGATCACAGGCAAGGGCTCACAGTATGTGAATCCAAAATCTCATGAAGAAATATTCTCATAACCCAGTTTTGTACATCCAAGAACCCAGAGAGCTCTGGAACTGTCATCTTTTGTCAGATTTGTGAGCACTTCTCTGCAACAAAACTCCAAAACCTCTGTGGATCACCTACAGATGGCTTGTAATATCATTAATCAATCACATCTAATACAGCTGACTTCCTCCACAAAAACTAGAATAGTTTCACTGCATCAATTCACTGCCAAAATCCTCCAGCTGGTGTCCTGGGGTGGTGGCATTTATCAAGCCACAGCACCATGAAAGATAAAGCTTTAACAGCCAACTTAACTCTGCTCTTCAGCCAATGACCTGGGATCATGGGGGAAGATTGAAGAACCAAAAACAGATGGGGGAGATATCCAGCTCTTGAAAGGATAACGTATTTCTCCTATACAAGTGCTTAATTTAGCTTAGGTTTTCCTCAGGACATTAGAGGTACAGCTCAGAACAACACAAACCTGCAGAGATGTGAATACAGGAATTCCAAGCACTGTCTGTGTTTTTAACTATCACCCCTGGGAATCCTGGACAGATAGAAGCAGCAGAATGGAAGAGTCAGGTGCAGTCCAAGATAGTCAGAGTCACCTATTGCTATCCCAAGGGCAAAGGCCACTGTCTCTCTTCATTCCCACATACACTGTCTCTTGAAGAAGGTACTTTCCCAAAGTGATAACTTCATTGCTGCTGCTGAATAATATTTCCAGAGAGTTCAGAACTCAAATGAACCCCCAGACAGCCAAGCATGTACAAGCTAAGGCAAAATAGCAGTATTTGTCAGCTTTTATAGTAAGATTCCTCAATAAAACTATTGAATAAACCGAATAATGCCTATTATTTAAATGTAAGTCCTTCAATCATTAAAATAATAACAGAACAACAAAAATAAAGAGCACAGTGCACAGGCTCTTATTTACAAGCCATCTGTCCCCATTTCAGTCCTGGGTTGGTCTTTTAAGCCAGATAAATCTGCCACCAACTGGCAAGTACTTTGAATTCTTCAGTTCCCAAGCACTCAGTAGTCCCTAGAGCTCTTAAAATTCAAACTGTACAGAGGCCATGCTCACATCTACAAACTGTATGTTCTTCCTTCAGCCACCCCCTTTGGAGGGTGTTTTGCTTGGGGAAGAGGACCAAGTCTAACAAGCAGAAGGATTGCTACAGCTAAGTAGAAACACAACCATCCAACTCTTCACCAGCTCCAGATCAAACACTCCCAGGAATGGATCTCATTCCCAGCTAGCAGAGCACACACACCAAAAGCCCTTAGTCCTTAACTAGTATTTGTATGAGGAAGATTCTAAATCAAGTGCTTAGATGGCAGTGAAGGACAGGTTTTTACAGAGGAAAGCCAAAGGGTTTTCCCTTTGCACAAAAAGTGGACATTTCATCTGTTACTGGGTGTGAGCAGCAACCCAACCCCAGTCCCAGCACACGCAGTCTCCTGGCTGAGCCCCCTCAGACCTCACAGACCCAGGGCAGGGGCAAACACCTTGGAGTCTCTGCTGTGACTGCTCTGGACACATGGAAGGGAGGCAAGGATGCCCGGGTTCTTTTTGGCCTAGGAAATACCATCTGAGCTGTGAAATTTCCACAGGCACCAGGTGGGTAAAGAAAACAGGTGGCAAACAGGAGCAAATGGTTAAAATGTTCCCTCCACTGCAACACGTGAAATTCTTGGTTCCAACGGGCTGCAATAAACCTATGGCTGTCAGTGCACATAGAATGGGTTGAAGAATTTTTCTTCACAAGGAAATAAATCTGATTTTTATCTGAGCTGGCAGTAAACAGGGTCAAATATTTAACTGTTTCTGTGGCAACTTCCCCACCGCTTTTCAATTTTTCATTTTTTTTTTTTAATCGTGCCAACAAAGTCAGAATGCTGCACAGCTACAGAAAACAAGGATGTGAACAAAGGTGAAGGGGGTCTATGGCAAACACCAACTGCCAAATGAGGAGAGTAAATGCTGATTGTAAAGAGCAAACTGTGGTACCACACAGAGGAACTCAGCTTCACCAACACTGGATTTATTATGCACGGTTTAGTCAAGTGATTTATATGGATTACACCACATTTTCCTTTTTTGTAGCTTGCCTTGATAATCAAAAAGTCTTTTTGTAATTTACATTAATAGCTTTGCAACACTGTGGAAAATATTAAAAAAGACCTTCATATTTTTGGCACTTCCCACTTAAGAGGACTGCACACAATCAACGCTCGTTTGAGCCGTTCCAAAGAGTTTGGCAAGAATTTGTGGTACACCCAAAATGTCATGAAAGACCCTGTACAGAATGGTCAGAAAAGCTGGTCAGTGAGTGGCCAGGTCAACAGTTTTCTTAGGCCCAAGTCCGCAGCACATCCCTGCCAGCAAGAAAAAACATTACACATCCAAGTCACTTCCATTATCTGAAATCACCGAGTCTGAATAAGAATAATAAGACACGTTATGGAAGTGTTATTTCACAGTCAGAGGATCCCAACTTGGGGAATACTTTCAGACCATAAAGGATGTCTCCACAGAAGATTTCTGAATTAAAGCAATTAAGATCTAGCACATGTTGCTGCCTCAATAACACAAGAAAACAAAGCACAGCAAAGTACAACTCAGTAACCCAAGGATGGAACTCAAAAGCCTGAGTTTTTGATTGTCACTACTGTGCTGACCTTGGAAAACAATTATTTTCCAATCTATATTTTCTTATCCATAAAAAGCCTCCTATCCCAGAATAGGGTTGAGTGAAAGGAAAACATGGAAAGTTTTGTCAACACAAAGACGTTAATTGTTATTGAAGTTGTGTGGATGCACCATGCAGTGCTGGTAGTGTTGTTACATACAGCTCAGCCTAGTGACAAGTATTATAAAATTGCCATCACAACTGGGATGCTGGAAAGAAAACAAGAAGAGTTTTGGTGCATCTTCCCTGTCAATTCATGAACTGGTACTTATTTACGACCCCTCCAAAGAAAAAAGCATAAAATGCAGGATGAAATGCATAGTAAATAAGTATGGGAAGTAAGTGAAGCTGAATTCATGGCCCCAAATTCCAGCTAAAGACAAACTTTTTCCAAAACTTTCCATCAGGGTTATGTGCTTCTATCACTTCTGTAAATGTAATTATCTTGCTTTTCTTCCACACCTCTTCCCTGCTGTCTTTGTGAGCTTCAGGAAAATGTGAATCTGAACAGGATCTGTGCCAGTCCTGGGCACTAAGCACAGACACTAACAGGTATCTACCCATACACTGCATAATTGGAACTGTTTAACAAATTGCAAAGATACATTTTACTCCTCTTTTTTAAATACTAGTACAAGAGAATTCAAATTAACAACTAATGTAAAATGCACCAAGAAATACTCAACAAAGTTCTGGTTCCCTGAAGAACCGGTTCTTTCCCATGGGATTCCCAAACTAGTGAGAGCTTTGGAGCACTGGTTCATTTTCCTAAAGAAGATGAACTGAGAAGTGTCACTAAGAAATACCTTCGTGCTTTCCAAGCTGTCAGTCCCCACACAAGGAGAAGAACAACATCTGACCTCAGAGCTCTTGCTCCTCTGTGCTCTGCCAGGGCTGTCCACACCACAGGAGGATGAGGTAGAACTCGGAGCAAATATTTGCTATCACTAAGGTACCAAGGCCTACATGCAACCAGTGCCTACACTTTCTGATTTAAGAACATAAAATTAAAGCTTTTAATGTTAAGCTTGAGCCAAATCTTGTTCCAAAGATATGCAAGACCTATAGCAGCTTCTCCCAGGGCCAGGAATCAGTAACTCTAGGAGAAAGCTGGGGACGTCTAGAATTTCCCCATATACATATTTCATTTTACACACAGTGAATCATCCCAGAAAAATGCTTTCCAAACACTTTGAGACAAGCTGGATATGTGGTATTTGGATAACACTGTATTTGAACATCATGGAATAAGAGACACAAAATGGATTTTTGCAGACTGACCCAGAAGTTTAAAAGAAACCCAAACCCTTCATGTCTTAGAGATGGATCCCTTTTCCTTGTATTAAATATTTAACGGAAATAATCAGGCAGGGGAACAAACATGTTTAAAAATACAGCCACAGACACCAGCCCCCCTCCTGCAGGGTAACAGTGATCAGATCTGTAAACTACAGGCAGCAGATAAAAGCTGTGATGAATTAGCACCACAGAATCAAGCACTACATTTTTCTCACTGTTCTGCATCACTGGATTCCAGGAGTTAGTTAAAAATCTAACTACATATGAACAGGATTGACTTCCAAATTTTTGCAGCTATTAAGATACCAGTTACTGTTAACATCTGGATCAGCCCAGTTTCAGAATCCACCCAAGCCTGAGCTAATTCCATATTTAATCATGTTAATTCCAGCTTTAACAGTGACAATATGTAAACCTTGTCCACATGCTGAACAACAAAGAAAGGCAAAAATTTATCTCTTAAAATAAAATACCAGTGATTAATAAATCACATGTTTATATCTCTTTGGAGGAATACTTCTAATACAAAGCAATTCCAGCCAGAGCATTCCATGCCAAATCAAATACTCATATGAAAAGACAATTTCTGCCAGTTCCTATGTCCAAAAAATCTCTAAAAATTGGAAAAATTAAAGCATTTGCCCTCTTTCCATGAAAATGCTGGGCACAAGGATAAAATGTTCCCACCGACCTCCAGTAACAGAGGTGAATGATAATTTTAGAGTTATGAACAAGTAATTTGATGCATTCCACTCTGTGGAAAAAACAAAAAACCGTAACAACCAAAAAAAGGCAACTCCTTTTGATACTGTAGAAACTTCCCTACAAGATATTTGCATTGTGTAAGAATTCAGATTACTTTCCTCCCCCAAACTGTCCAGCTGAAGGGAAGATGCTTTCCCCTCCCAGTTACAGGGTATTTGGAAAAGCTGTCAGAGCCACAATAAAAAGAAGGCAGAAGCTATTAATTTATTTATTTTTAAAACTTGAATATCATTTTCCCTTATTCAATGGGAATGACCATCAAGATGACCAGCTTACAAAGTTGAGTTTCAGAAAGGAGTTCCAGGGAAGAAGAGGAGCAGATGCAGAAACCTTTAGTCAAAGGACTAAACAGAGTTCGTGGAAATTATATCTTTACTCCCAAGAAAACACACAAGTATTTTCCAAAAATACTAGAAAAACTTTGAGTCAATTTGAAATTTAAACAAAGCAAACCAAACAGCCAACAACCATTAAAAACCCCAACTAAACAAACCCACAGAGGCACGCAGAAACAAAATCAAGCAATGGTCAAAAATAAAATGTACCATAATTGACAACCAGTATTTTTAGTTCTAGCTCCATTTATCACCAAGCTTACAAGCTGCCAACCCATTTAATTTCTCACATAAATACACATAATATCGGTAAGAACAGCCTTGACATAGAATATGAAGGGTTTAGTGGCTTTTCAATGAGGGAGCCAGATCCAGCCCCACATGCCAGTGAAGGAAAGGACTCTGGACTATACACCTTATGTTGTTTACAATATCTCCATCTCAGGGATATAATTTCTTTGAAATTTTAGTTTTCTGTTTAAAGTTTCACAGCCCCCTGGTTAGGCACTCTCATGTCCATGCATTATTTTACAGTGTAATTGCAGTAATAGCACCAGTATAAACACATTTGGGGAGTCATTCCCAAATAATTATTCTGATTTTGGGGAACTGGAAAGGGATGCAAACCCTTCCCACTTTTTTTTTTTTTAACCAAGGAAAGTAATTTTCCTGAAAAACATCCCAACCTAGTGGTTCTCAGACAACCTTCACCAGTAATGGGAATCCAAGAACTTCAAAGCTGTGTGTGCTCTCCAAGAACAAATCTATCAAATAACACAGCCCCAGCTTCAGCCCATTCTTTACCTGCTGGCACATCCCTCCCTGCTTCTCAGTGTTTTTCTCTACTTATTGTTCCTCCACCATGGCAACTTTGAGTTTACAAACTGCATTATGATATCAAAAGCAGATCTCACACTCAAAAACTAAATCCCAGGCTGAACACCCAGCTAGTGAATGTGAGGTTCCTGACAAAATCATCTCATTGAGACAAACTTGGACTTTTTAGACCAAGCAAATCTGAACAGAGAACCTGGCAAAATATTCAACTGAGAAACTTTAGAAGTCTCATCATTAAAAAAAAATTAAAAAATTCTTAATTGCTTGACTAATTTCAAATTCGCTAGCAAAAAAAAAAAAATTAAAATCCACCATGCCATAAGTTCCACTGCATGAAACATGAGCCATATTGAGTCAGTCCTGGCAAAATCTGCAGGAAATGCCAAGAAAAAGTTTTGATGGAAATGTTGTTTAACAGAATTACTGAGAATACACTGATGAGAACTCTCTAATGCTACAAAGCAAGGAGGCCAAAGAGAGTTAAGAAAATGCTGTTGCTGCTTCTCTGTTGTAAGGCTTTAGAATCTGCTACAGCAGAAAAGTCAGTGGCTGTGCTGAAATCTTCACTTCATAAAGGCAACCAACAAACAGAACTGGCATTTTCCTTCTGATTGGGAAAAAGCCACCTGGAAACGACATCTGCAAGAGAAGGAGCTTTCCTTTACAGGTGTACATGTCACATCTCTTCTAGATGTGTTCTTGTTCTCCTGTCTGCCCAGGGCAGCCTGAGGTGCAACCAGCTGGGTATTTTTTAATATCTGTGCAGGCAGAAAAACTCTGATCCTACCCATGGAGCAGAAAGGTTTTCAGTCCACTCTCCACAGCTGTACATGATGTACAGGCACTGTCTAGAAAAGGGACACAAGTCAGAGCAGCTCCAAGGTCCATCCAGCCTGCATAAGGTCATAGCATCCACAATGTTCTTGGCAAGTTCTACATGTCTGCTCCCCACCACGTGAAGACCCCCCCTTTTCTCCCATTTTGAGTGGGGCCCCATCAGCTTCACAAGATCTCCCTTGGTCTTTTTGTATCAGAAGTAGTAATAAACCCTTGACCCACTCTGTGCCACTGATGACTGTATAAATATTCACCATTTTGTTTCCTTCCAGACTGAAGGCCTTACTCATTTCTAATATTGAGTTGGTTCCACTCAAATTTTTCACCATTTTTTTGTCCTTCCCTGTTACATATTCACTTCTTTTATATCCTTTTAGAGACACAGGTAACATACTCTTGTGTGGCACATCAGACTTCTTTCCAACCCAACACTAGCAATGCACAATATTCCATTTCCTTTCTTCCTCTCACTCTTGCCTGGGACTGAGAAGACCTTTCCTTGGAACTGTTGTCATCACCCCCAAGGTCTTGCTTCACACTTTATATATGAAGGCAGTATTGTCATTTCCCTACATGCACCATTTTGTGCAACATTTATCTATGCTGAATTACACCAGCCATTTCATTGTTAAGTCAGTCTCAAAGTCTTTCTTAAATTTGTCCTAACCTTTGTTATTTCTCTTGTAACACATTCATATGGCATATAATCCTAAACACTGACACAGGCTTGAAATTTTAAGGACAGGGTTTATCTGGGGTGACTGAGTATATTTTTAGAAAGATAATATAATGAATTATTCCAGAGGGAGAAAAGATTGTAGCAGCCGGATATTCAATTCCACTTGCTACTAGAAAAATACATCACGATACAAAATTCCAAGAGTTCTCTGAGGTTCATTGCTGTATTTCAAAAGCAAGTCAGCTGCAACTTCCCTTCCCACTGAGCACACACAGCTTTTTTTCTGCAGAACAGTGTTAAAATAGTTGCACAGGAAACTGCAGCAAAAAGTTTTGAATCCCTCTATCCTACACCCCCTAAGGCAGTCAAATGAGCCTTGTAACTAAACCCAAATGGTGCTGCTCCCCAGGGCTGGAATGTCCATCCCACTTCACACAAGAGCCCAGTGATAGAACCAGAGCTTCAGTCACTCCACCTTCACACAACACAGGGAATTGTCAGCTTCTATGCAAAATGGAACAGCTTCAATAGGTGAGAAACTATTCTGCTTATCCCATATTCCATGTAAAAGAGAGAGGAACAGATGCTGTTTTACTTACAAAAAATACCCAAGGGTTACCAAAGCAAGTTGTCCATGGTTAAGTCTTAAGTGTTCTCTCAGAGTTATAGGTCAAAACCAGAATCTCACAACACTTTGCATTTTCTCAAGTTGCCAGAAAGGAATTTAGGCTCCTGTTAAAAACATTGGTACGTCTGAATTACACACAGCTCCTCAGTTTCACAGTACAGTACCTGTAGTGTAGAACACTTGGTTGAGACACTGTCTATGCTGAAAGTTTACAGGGGTTCAAGGGAAGATCAGACAAGATAATGAAAGAAATTCAGGAGGGTTTAAGCACAATCTGTCTGCAGCAGTTCTTGAATTCCAAATTCTTGGGAGAAAGTTTGGGAAAATATGCCTAAAATAATATTGTAATATTTTTCTCTAGGCTTATCACTAGGTGAAATGAGGTCCTATGCTATAAGGCCTCACACCTTATCTAAAGTAATTCATTCCTGTGTCAGCACCAAGACAGATAAATAATGTAGAGATTCCTGTGCCATTTCCATCCAAGCAGGCAATGCAGCCTGGAAGATGCTTTGGGATTCAGGTCCTGTAGCTCACTGGTTTGACTAACCTGCTGTCAGGCTGGACAGTTATCTGCTGGTGATTACACAAAGACCATGGAATGTCTCGGTTGCTTTCCCAATCATATCCCAACTGTTCTTTCACAGGACAAGCCAGTTCATTTGTTCATGCCTCACTTTCCACACTGGAATAAATTTTCACCTTCAAAGCAGTTGTTCATTAAAATAAAAAGCTGCAATCATAACATGTAATCATCTTCCTGCAGCTATGAAAGGAGATGGATGTCCTTTCCCCTTGTGTTATTCTGGATTCTTCTTTACCAGCCCCAAAAATTTAATGCCATCTGGTAGCAGCTGTGCCTTGACCACACACCTGTGCTCGACCTGAAGTGGGGAAAAGCTCAGTAGGGATTGTACTGTAGGTGCCAGAACATCTTGTTTGTTCCAGAAATATCTCCCAGATTTAGTATTTCCCCCCATTTCCCCCTGAAGTGGTTTGTGTTTTACCCAGAACACACAGATTAGAAGGACAAAGCAATTTCTGGAGGGCACGGAGCCCTTGCTGCTGGGAGCACAGCAAGAGTTTCCATGGATCTCTGTTGATCCTGGAGCTGTGCTTGCAGAGCTCTATTGATTCAGGACAAAAATAGGCCTTTGGCTGGGCACCGTGGCTTTCCATGGATATCTGCTCATCAGGAGGCCAAAGCAAACTGTGCTAACAGTGAAAAAACACCGTGCTGAGGATCAGACAACACCAAGCTTGGAAATGTCTGTGGCAGCAGGGACCATACAGGCAAGTGCACTCAGGGAATACTCTTGGGATAGCATCTCTGACTATCTCCTTGTCCACTCCTTTCTTTAAATTCATGAAAATAAGATAGTTGTGTATGTAAGACATACACAGAAGAACCTGTCAATCTGCAGAAGTTCAAGGACAAGTTAAACAGGCTATTAATGATGCTTTTTATAGCCCATCTCCACTTCAATCCGAGTTTAGCTGCTCTCAAAACCCTTCTCTAGAAGACATTAGTCCCACTTAGACACCCTTTCTCTGTAAAATACATGACCACTTCCATTCTTTCCAGGAGTGATAATGCATCACCTGCAAGAGTGAAGTAAAAAACATTCTCTGAAAAGAACAATCCTTTAAATAGGATGTAGTTTTCCAGAAGTGGAACAAAGCTTTCTTCCACAAAATCCCTCAAAGTATAACCAGAGCAAATTTCAAGAACTAAAACAACTTTCAACAGAAATCTATAGAATATAAAATTCATCATTTCCATTTCTCATATGAAAATCTTTTAGCACGGCAATTGACTTCAGAAAGAGAAAGAAAGAAGGTTAAATATTTCTCACAATGAAATTTAAACCAAGGAAGAGTCTTGGGTTTGGGCAAAGATGTCTTCCTGCATTGTATGAACTTCCAAGAAAATGAGATGGCACTTCCACTACCTGTAAACAGGAATATTCTATTACTGTGTGACCAAATGGTTCGGGTTGCAAGGGACCTTAAAGATCCTCTAGCTCCAACCCTCTGCCATGGACAGGGATGCTGTTCACCAGATCACATTGCTCAGGGCCCACCCAACCAACCCTTCAACACTTCCAGGGATGGGGAATCTACAACCTCTCTGGGTAAAAATTAAAAATCCCATCCTAAAATGAACACTGCAAGGTTATAAATGCTTCTCATTATAAACAGAGGAGCTCAGGCCAAACCCCAGTGTTCCAACCATTCTAAAATCCAAAACCAGATTCACAAGCTGAGCATGTTTTAATGGCCAGCTTTGCACGGAACATCGCCTTGGAACACAAGCATCCTTCAATTAATGTAAGATCTTCTGCAGAAGAAATGTGAAGCAAAAGTACTTCAGATGCATTCTCTCATTCTGTTCCAATAATTTTGATGATGCTCCATCATGCTATCCAAGTAAAAAGCCCCATACCACCACTGATAAAGGCAGAACTACTGTCAGTGCAGGAACTGGGCTGTGGTAGCACTTTGGGACCAAGTCTAGGATTGTGCCCCTGCTGTGCCAGCTCTTGTACAATAGAACAAAAGACACACTTGGGCCAAAGAAATTATCATCCAAATACTCTAATTCCTACTTTGCATTTGTGGGAAGTGATTCACTTGTAATCACTCAGTAAGTTAACAACACAAAGTGGGATTCAGCCAAGCACAAGGCTTATTTCACCAGGGCTTGTAAGATACTTTGAGATCCTGTAATAGGGAATTTCTAAGGGGGACAGGAGATTAAAGCAAAAGCTTTAAGACTGTCAAAATGCAGCAGTTGCCATTTGCTTCCACACAGATTTACTTGGGAAATAGTTCTTGAGCCAGAGCTGTAATGGCTCACAGAGTGTAGTTTTTTCAAAAGCCATTTGAGCCTTAGAAGTCCCATCGTGGTTATTTCTCATGACTGGCAAACTTCCATGCTAGAAAAACATTCTGCTCACCAGCCTGAGGTAGGGGAGGCTCCTCTGTAATTGGGTTGGTGACCAGTTCTTCTCAAGGAAAGGCTTGTGCTTTGTTATTCCAAACTGCTTCCTTGAGGATAAGGAGAAAATTTATCATGTGAGCAGCCCTGTCCAAAAGCAAATGCACAGAAAAACGCAGTAGCACATCAGAGGCAAGTTTTCCATCCAGCTTTCAGAGACCACTTATTGAACAGCTGAGGGGAAAGCAGTTATGGGTTTTTTTACTATTTTAAAAAGCTCTTTTTAACAGAGAGAAAAAAATACATTGAAGAGGTGTCAAGGGTACTTACAGATATTTCTTCCATTTTAATTTCCTTTCAAAAAGAATACAGTTAACTTCATGGTACAGAAAGAAAGGTTGTGCCTGTATTCATAAAACTGTTTACAAGAGTCTACTTTAAATGCACATCTTTGCTCCTACTTCTAATATCACCAAAGTAAAATTAATTTTAAGAAGTTCTATGTTCATTGCAATCTCTATTATCATGGTGGCATCACATCCTGATACAGATCTGACACCTGTGATGATTCAGCTGCTTATATTATATCCTTACATCATATTTAGCCATTCATGCCCTCTTAAAAAGAAAAAGCAGCAAGAGCCCAAACAAATTTAAACAGCTGCTAAACTCACATCAACCTGCAATGTGCCCTAAGTTTAAAAGAAATAAAGTAAATCTGCTCCTTGCCTTATTTTTCCAGTTCAGTAGAGTTCTTGCATGGAACTCGTGAATGAAAGAACCAAAACAGTGAAAGAAGTTGCAAAACATGGAAATCCAGATTATACTGAAACCTCAGATTCCTCTAGTTTGGATAAGCTCCCAAACTCCTAAATGCTTATTTTAATTGAAGCCTGATGAGTCTATTTTTCTTTTCCTCACAGTTTTCACATCAGTACATATATCTCAATCTCTTCATTTTCAAACATTTTGAGGTAAAGAATCAGATCCTTTAAGCTTACCCTGTTCTGACTTCCTCTGCATGTGTAGATATATATATATATAGATATATATAGATATATATATATATGTAAAACATATAGATTATATATTCTCCTTGCAACTCCAACCCAGGGTTTCTCAGCTATGCATTCAAATCATGTAAAGTTTAGGGGGAAATGGTTTCTTTGTGCCATTCCTCAGCATTTCCAGTCAGCTCGTTCCCCAGCAGTTCATCGCCTGCAGAATTGCCCTGAGCTTTCCCTGGGGCAGAGGTGGGACAGGAGCTGCAGAGCCGGGGAGGCTGCAGCCCATCCCTGGAACTGAAGCACTAGATGGCACCCGAGCATTCAGCTCTTCAGAGCTCCTACAGCCCTTTTCTCACCCTCTTTGGAAAACAATACCTGAATTCTAGTCAGATCAAGAATGGGGATTTTTAATTCTTTCCATGGGAACGTGTCTTAGAAAATACCATCTAATCTACTACTGCTGTATTACAAATAAAAAAAAAAAATCATTCTTCTGTTCTACGTAGGCAAATATTACTTACTGTAAATTTAAAAAATTAGAAATGAGCAAGCAGGTTCATTTACTGCAAGCAGTTGAAAGACAGATTCCCCTTAGATTACAGGGGAAATACTATATTAACATGCTTTACTTTGTGCCACTAACCAGTCAAGAAAAAGTTGTGATTAATTTCTGAAAATCCACCTGACTGCCTCTGTAAACACTGGACAAGTCAACAGAGTTGATGGCACGCAAAGATTTAGTTGTCCTGAAACAACAAGGCCTTTGTGTGTTTTGCCAAACAAATTGGCATGCACCTATTTCCAGAGCTGTTGGGATGCAGGGAGGCACTGTTATCTCTACACAGCACACTGATAAGGAAATCCAGTCTTCAAGTAATTAAATGATATGGTCAAAACCGCAGAGGAAACCCGTGTCAGAGCAAGGAAATGAAGCCATTCCAGGTCAGTGACTTACCCAGGAGATAAGAACTTGCTCAAAGCACACACCAAACTGGAAGCAGCCAAATTCCATTCAGGACTTGTACAGAGCATCCAAGGATTTGAAATAGGGTAGCTAGTTCTGAACAGGATGCTCTGATCCACCTGCAGACCACCTCACACCCCCAATATTCTCTTTTTCTGGAGCAATGACAAAACAGGATGTTCTATCCTAGCTCTGAATTATTGCCACAAAATTTTATAATGGCAGAGAAAAAGTAATCCCAAGACAAAAAGGACATTTTAGGTACATTCAAGGTCACTGAAAGAATAAATGATCACAGCAGACAAACACAAAGCTATTTTATGGTGGTATTATGAAAAGCAAGACCAGTAGATAAAGGATGGCTTACAAAGCAGAGAAATTCGAAGGAAAAGTTATGCAAGCAATAACAAATGTGCTATGGTTTTATTTAAAATAATAAAAAGCAGAGAGGTTTAGGCCTCTCTAGAGTTTAAATCAAACAACTGAAAGCGATTTTATAAAGCCCACGTAAGTTACACCAGGGTACATGAGGTCAGAATTGGACCCAAAGAGCCCAATCTCTCACCATATCAACAAGTTAGCAGGTGGTCAGACAGTCCAGCTGGAGAATGGGCTCAAATTTTCAGTGAGCTAATACACACTAATCTTTCACTTCTGCAGACCTGGACTCAAAACCTCAGATCATGAACTAAAATTAGTCTGCTGGTTTCATTCTCGTCCCCATTTGTGCACAGCACAAAACCACCATAAAAAGTGTCATGACTGGCAAACTCTGAGACAGGCCCAGCTCTGGAAGAGCAGGAAATGTTGTAAGTTAGGAACTGAAGCACACTGGCACAGCTGTGTTTGGAATTTTATACTCTCTACCCACACTATGCTTGCCAAAGCCAAATGTTTTCTTCTCCTTGATTTCTGCAAGTGCCGCATTCATGCTAAAAAAATAAAAAGAGAAAGGAAAGAAAAGAAATACAGAATGAATCACTGCAGTCACTGATTCACACTGTGCATCTGTGGTAAAGGCAGGGATATTGCATGGGATATAAATTTGCACAGTTTATTTACAATAACTAGTTGTGGGTTTGGTTATTTTTGGGTTTTTTGGATTTTTTTTCTTTAACACAGTAGATACCTTCTTTTTGTCCTGTAATAACGGTGCACACTGCTAAACTGGGTTTGTAACTTTTGAACTTGACTAAGACAAACCACTGTAAAGCCAAAAGATTCTCTCCCTCGAGTGACTGTCCCAGCTCAACCAACCAATGACTCAACCTGGAAACATACTTCCATTTATTAACATAAAATATCCATAGTTATCCATGACAGTTCACTGTACAAACTCCAGGCACATAATCCAAGGATAATCAGCCACATGTCAATAAGGAAAAGTCATGTCCAACTCCTGGGTCCAATATAACAATGTAGTCACACTTGATCTCACATTCAATAGTCAGAACCTAAAAAAAGGGCTCCTAAACGATACCCTATCCCTCTAAAACCTTCTACTATTGACATAGGCTTTTTGTAAGTAAAACTTCTCCCATGAATCATGAAACTCCCAGCCAAAACAGGTAGTGAAAAATAAGGTCTTCAATAAATAATAAGGATCACAGAAACAGGAACAGCTTTGGGCAGCTATGGTATCTTTAAGACACCAGTAAGGGAACACACTAGACTGAGTTAAAAGGAAATAAGGAGGACTCAACTGATTTAGGAGCTTAATGAATTGTTCTGTTTGACAATTGCAAGCCATAAACCACACAGCTTCACCACATCACAGCATTAAATGGGACTGACTGGAATTAACCAAAGCAGGACCATCACTTGCCAGCAAAAACACAAACACCAGATAACAGTAGCAACAGGAGTTGCTGTTAATCCCAGGAACCACTTTTCCCCCTTTTGCCAAAGCAGCCCTTCTCCCCAAGAGCAGTTCTCACTCCGAGGCCAAGGTGGTGCTCAAATATTGTAAGTGACAACCACCTTTCCCAGCAGCTACCTGCTTCAACTCTGCCCTTTCATTCCAGAGGGGGAAGAACCAGAACCATTTTCTCTCCAGAGAAGGACTGACTTGGTACAAAGGAGCTCATCCACACAGCTACAAATGTGAAAGTGTGCACAGTGAAATCTAGCAGATTAAAAATCCCATGTTCCATGAATTTACCAGATTACCTACAGACCACGCGTTCTAAAACCACACCATGTTCATTGTCTGAACTGTGCTTTGAGAACAGCTTCTATTTAAGATTTTTGTCAACTTCTAGATAAAAAACACGGCAACAACCCCAACTGTGTTTTGGGTCCTCACTTGGTTTTGGCCTGTACATCCATCACTGGAGTTTGCTTCAGTTCCAAAGATTCCAGAAAAGGTGTTCTAACACATGAGAAACACCAATGAGAAACCTGAAATTTCCCTCCTGTGACTGTAGAGATACACTGAGCAGTCCTTACTACTGGGATGGATTTCACTGGTTATTGTTATGTCTTGTAGGCTCAGTGCCTCTAGAAACTCCCTCCTCACAAAAGGGAAAGCCCCAGGTAAATACCCAGTACTGCAGAGCAGGAGAGCAGTTCTATTTCTGTAGCACCAAAAACCAAGGAATAAATAAGCAACACAACCTGGAAAAGGTCACAGAACCCAGATGTTGAAGCTGTGCTTTTGCAAAATGCTCACTTTGTTCCCATTACTCACTAAAGAATATAGAAATCAAAGTATGCTTTCTGTGGATTGAGCAGGCTGGACAGTGGAAGGTGATTTTCAGTGGCCCTATCCAAGTGGGCATGGGAACACTTGGGTTCTCAGAAACATTTCTAAGGGAACAGTCAAGAGATTTTTTTTCAGCTGAAAATAAAACTTGTAATTATAAAAATGGACAACCCTCTTCTGGAGAGTTCAGTTTTTATTTCGGGACCCCAGTTTCTACTGATATTGGTGCAAAACGTGAATATGTAAAAGCAACAAAGCCTCCAAGAGCAGAGGCCAAGGAGCCCAGCTGATTTCCTAATTAGACAATACAACAAAAATCTCCCTTAGCTCTCTAGCAAAAGAACCCTGAATATACACAACACAGCCAAAGTGAAAAACCAGAGAGCTCTATTTTAAAAAATATTTTTAGTTTACACAGCAGGAAACCCTTGCTGGTAGCAGCTCCCTCCTCAGCCACCTCAGTGCATAACAGCTCGAGCCCAGCAGCTTTTGGCTAATTCACACCACTCTACCTCCAGTGCTTACACAGGTGGGAGCTGCCAAACCTGGCAGCTGTGGCAGGAAAAAAAAAATATCCTCAGACTACAGACCAAAAGCAAAGTAAGGAAGAAAGGAAAAAATCAATTGACTTCTGCTACCAAGTAAAAACTTTACAGCTGTTTTAAAAGGTACTGAGCTACCAATTTGCTTTTCTATCACACCAGTTATTAGGCACTCCTGGCTTTCATAACCATTTTCTGCTCCAACCATTTGTGTAATACAAAAGGAGCACAGGGCAAGCACAACGTGTTTAATTAGAAGTGCTGTTTGCTAAGCATTCAGAGGAAGCTACAGAATGCTGTGTTTCACCATAAGGATATTGAATCCAATGAAATTGTCCTTAAAATAGGTTTTGTTTGCTTTCTATGACATAAACATGTTGTTCATACTAATTACAGCTGATTCACACAATAAAGCAGCTACCATAAAACTAAAACACAGATATGAGAACAAATTAGCACAGGTAAACTGGGTTATGAACCTTTAGGGTGCATCACCTGTGCTGTGGTAATGCCATGTAAATGTTTTCATCCCATGGTAAATTAAGAGTAGCTGATCCTTACTGAAAGAGCTGTTGAAAGAATTCCTGCTCCTTTGCCAGCCAGTCCTCTGGCTTGGAGCAGATGTGGTCAGAGACTGCATGAGACCAAGCCCTGGCAAGAACTACAAATCAAGATACTGCCATTAAGCAGGAAGCAAATACCAATCCTGCTTAAAACATTATAAAACCTGTCACAGGCTTCAGTGAAAAAGTTTTGCCTGCTTTTTCTGGGTTTGTTTCTTAGAAACTACCTGTTCAAAATGCTTAGAGAAGCCACTGAACCAACACTTGAGTGGTTACAGCAGACATTTCAGAAAGCTCTGGTCTGACAATGCTTTAACTCATTCTTCCTTTACAAACTTATTTACATGTGGGAAACATTACCCTGGCAGCTCATTGTGACCTGTGGTCCATAGGACTTGTTGTTTTAACTGCAACAAATGTGTATGAAGTTCAAAAGGCAAAGTGAAGAGCAGGTTGTGTGTACACAGAGGCATGGATGCATTTCCAGGGGTCTTGAAAGAATTTTGACATACAACATAAAGAATTACAATGAGCAAGAGAATTATCTGAACCTTCCTAGCTTACCCAATAAAGTGTTTTTCCTCATGTGTGTAGCATTTTGGATAGTAGCAGTAGCACTTATGGGAATGAAGAATTCCTTCTGTTAGCTGGGGATTGTGTCTAGTAATTAAATACAAAGGCTCTGGAATGAACCATCTGATAACCAAAATATTGTTACCTACTATTGATCCAATAACTGAGCAGAAATTTGGATATTCAAGTCATTGCAGTTAGAATGGAAAATATTGGCACCTCCACAGCTATGATTCCAGATTTCAAAAGAAGTGTCAGATCTTTATCTTCTCAGAAGCAAGTTATAGTGACATTATGCCTTATGTCCTTCAAAACACAGCAATTTATCAACAAATAGTACAACACAGGAACCCAAATCACCTACAAAGCACCTCCTTGATCTGAGCCACATTATTAAAGCCTCTAGTGCCTGAATGTGTCTGGCATTTTAATAAAGATATTAGTCATAATAAAGCACCAGTTCATTAATTCCTTTTCATAGCTACACCGATTTCTTATTAAATTCCAGAAATCCATTTTTGAAAACCAGTTCAAGTTTTGGGTGGGGATAGGTCTCCAGTCAGTGCCTGTATCTGACGCCAGTTAGACAACTCAGATTTGGAACTTATCTTCTCATGTGTCAAACTGGGTTAGGATCAGGTGTTAAAAGACAAAATTGCACAAAAATAGTTTCCAATTTACATTCTCTTCATTAAAGACAATTTCTTTTAACCTCTCCAGGCAATGATTAAGATTCAGTTATTAATTCCATGTTCTCCTGGTGGCTCCTTTGGTCTCCCTTTCCTGATCTTGCTCTGGAAGTCCAAACTGACTTGTGTGACTGTCCAGCCATTCAACTGAGATGTTCTAAATTTGAATCAGATAGATTAAGTTAATTTTGCATTATTTGGACTTGACCAATTTGACCTCTCCCCTTTGGAAATCCCTTCATCACCAAGAAGGCCCAACTAATGTTCCATCATATTTAAGTCCTTTTCAACCCTTCAGCATGGCTAAGCTCCCTGAGAAACCTCAGGGAGACTGGAAATTCACATCCCAAGGCACCCCCTCAAACCAATCAAGCCGTGGCAGCCCCATTACAACAATAAAACTGTGTTAATTCACATCTGAACAAGTGTTCAACCAAAAGCAGCGCTGCCTTGCCCTTCTGACCCTCCCCATCCAGGGCATGGTTGGGATCCTTGCTCACAAGACACACAACAACTTGATCAGATTTATTTGGCTGAACTTGTGGCCCTGAACAAGGTCTGTCCTGAACCACTGATCACTGCCACGTCCCTCAGGAGGAAAAAGAATCCAGTGCCCCTCCCTCAGCTGCTTGGGCTGAACATCCTGTCCCTAGACCTGGCCAACAGCATCCCAGCACTGCAGAACTCTCTGCACCAGCCTCAGCTTCACTCAATGGAAAAATCAATAATGGAGAACAAAATCCTAACAAAATTATTATTTCTTTAAGTGCTTGAGAAAGTGAGCATCTCTGTAGCTGTCAGCTCAATTATTCTGTTAAGAATTAATTTGTTGATGTTTCCACAACAACAGCTCCAAAGCCCACACAAGAACAAACTACATGGGGTGGGAGAAGAAAAAGGGGCAAAGGTTTTGTTTTATGGAGAGATTAATTACAGTAGGGCTCAACAATTGGGAAATATGGAGTGTACAAGCACTACTGCAAAGTGACAACCATTAACATGTTATTCTATAGAACACTTATATACTGTGAATATTTTCCAGCTGAAATCCATCCAAGTTTTCTTCTATCCAATGCTCCATGTTTAGTCCAGGAACATTCATGATGAAAATCTAGACAGCATTACACAGTGTGAACTATTAGATGTACACTGATGATACTTGATTTTATATTGCCTTTGGCTGAGCCAGTCCATAGAATTTAAATGAGCTGAATTCTGGCCTGCATTTGCTGTTGAATGAGTAAACAGTAAATCAAACTTAAGACTTCATTACAGAGTTGGAAGTCTGTTTTCCCCCAGACCTGGTACACCACATGATGCAATCAAACAGATTATTATCTGTCAAGCATCCAAAAATGAACTAAATGACTCATAAAAGCAATAAATAAGGCACGGTCTTTGCCCCGGTAATGCTTTACATTGTAAAATTAAAACAAGGTTCCCAGAAAGTCTAAATCCTGAGGAATTAAGTCCTACAATGGAAATGGAAGACACAGGTTATACAACATTCAAAAATGCTTTCATATCTTGTTAATGAAAGACTTGCTAAAGTTACTTACACTTTTAAATGTAGGTATTTGGACAACACCAGACAAAGCTCCAAAATTCTGCTTTGGTTATGATAGCTAAGGAGGACCACAGTGACAGGGGAAACTGAACCTGTTGGTAGTGACTTTTCTTTTCTGAAATGAGCACCTGACACGTCCATTGAATGTTCAATGGCTCATGGTACCAGTGAAGAGTATTGGCAACTGCTTTGAAACAGACTCAGATAAGACTTTGCACTACATTTTACCAACTCTGAAACATTCATTACTGCCAAATCATTTTTACATGTAGAGTCACTTTTAAACATTGATTCTCAGACAGTTTTAAGCCTTCTTTATCCAGGACTCATATGGGGAATGTGAAGAACTGTTCAAATTTCTGTCTTACTTCCATTGTTCAAATGCTGCCATACACTTCTTCTGCTATAACCTACATGAAATCTTTCCTTCAGACCAAAACCCGGGTCCACATGCACTTTCCACCATAAGGCAGGTGTGCTTTAACACTTACTTTTCTTTTGTGATTCCACAGCCAAAGAGTGACTATAATCTGCCTACAGGCATAAATCTTCCAAGATATTGGTTTCAGCATTAGGATCAAGTTATCTTAAGAATATACAACATTATATAATGACATTCTTAAGGTAAAAGGTGCCCACTGAGCTTGTATCTAATATATTGATTGCCATTTTATTAACGGCAATAAAGCTTCATAAAACTTTAGAGGCTTTGATGGAATTTCTTTCCAGACATTTACCAAACCGATCTTCCTTAGTGTATATAGAAAGTCCCCAAATCAAAAAGACCAAACCAATATTTTCATGCTAGCAAACAGAAATAAGGAATAAACCTGGTCATAAGACACAGAAATCTTGATGAATAGAAGATTATTTCAATATACACCTACTAACAAAAATTTTACTCCGACTGTTGCCATGGTGTTTGTCACTAGAAGTAAAACTGAGAAGGAGAAGTATGCAGCAGTTTTCCTTTCAGATGCAGAAATCGTAAGGCCAGTCTAACTTGTCCCAAGAGACATGTTATTCCATTAGCAGTCCACAAAATTTCTGCAGAATCAG
Source organism: Climacteris rufus (assembly GCA_013398175.1). Classification (NCBI taxonomy): domain Eukaryota; kingdom Metazoa; phylum Chordata; class Aves; order Passeriformes; family Climacteridae; genus Climacteris; species Climacteris rufus. Next base: position 214,078 of record VZRZ01002373.1, on the reverse strand, counting down.
GCCCTGAGTATTCTTTACAATTTTCTTTTAAAATACCCATTCCACACCACTGAGATCAGTGGTCCAAAGTGATGGAATAAAACAGTCACATGAAATGCAACAAATACAAATATTCTCTATGTTATCACACAAATGAACCACATTTATTGGCCCTTAGTGGGGGCCCCTTTAATCCCTCAAAGATGACTGGATTCATGCTCCCTCTTGGATAATTTACACAGAATCCAACCACTTTAACACTTGGAATTAGTGCAGAAGGCAAGGAATACTCAACACTGGCATTGAGCATACCCTCAGCTGAGAGACAAACCTACACAACAGAGTGTGCAAAGGATTTCAAACATGTAAAAGCACATATATGTGTGTATACACATATTGAAATAAAGCCTCTGAGTCCCATGTTTAGAAGTGTGCATGGTTTATTACCACCAAACCAGGTGAAAAAATGCACAGATCTTGGCTGGCTTGGTTGAGAGCAACACTAAGTGCCCAGAGACTCTGCCTACCTTGAGAAATCAGTTCTTGCTGTAAAATAACAGACTTTAGCACATTCTGTAGAATGACATCACCCCAAGCAGCCTGCCAAAAATGTTACTTTCACATTTCTTCAACGAGAAGCCTTCCTTTCACCACTTTTTAATTTTTTTTTAGGTTAGTCAATCGTTCAAAAAATGAAAGTTCTAAGTATTTCCAGGCCTATAGATGAGCATCTTTTAACACAAGCAGTGACTATGCCTTTTAAAAATGTTGTGTGTAAATGTAGTTTTTTTTCTGATGCTTTTTAGTAGATTTATATTTGCAACCATGCTGAGCTAAAATAATACAAGTTGCTGCAATTACCATACTGAAGTGACTTTTTTCCCTTTTGATTTATCCCTTTTCCACTGAAGAATTCTCCATTTTATAAAATTACGTCTGCCTGCTTAGTGAGCTGTAGGTAACCCACTGGAAATACTGAACATGAACAATAAGATCAACCAATCAAGTCAGAACATTTTGCATTTTCAAGGAAGCTTTTTAAAGCTCACTGGATGGCAAGTGTAAATAATGCATTCCACTCCCCCAAATAGTGTAAATAAAGAACAAAACTCACTTAGTTGCAGAAATTATGGTTCTTGCACTGAATTAGTCAACATAAGTTCTTCCCTTTTGCAGTTCTGATGAGGGTTTTGCATTTTACCTTGGCAGAAGCCACGACTGAAGTTCCCATCCACAGCTCTTTCATCTCAGGTGTTACTTTCTCTGTCAGTGTTATCCAGTCAACACCCAGTTCCTCCCTGCAGAAATCCTGTCTTCATTACCAGGTTTGAACCTAAATAAGATAATTCCACATTAGCTAGTGCTGGAAACATTGGGATCATTTCCCTTCTGAAAAAAAAGGGAGCAAGTGCAGCATGTTCAAGGTAAGAGTATAAGTTAGAAGCTATACATACCACCACCAATGCTATTTCTTTGACTCAAAGGAATGTTTTACATTCATCTTATGTAGCTCTAGTTATTAAACAAAAGAATAGAAATACTACTGAAATTCAGATTTTTTTTTTTTTTTAACAGAACCTGAACTAACCCTAAGTTTGAAGCACTTTGTGTGGTACAGAAAATAAAGCAATTTACAGACAAGAATCCAGTGTTATCAATGGGGGAAACAAGATTGTTCAATGCATTTTTCTAATGTTACAATCCAATGCTACAAGGCCTTCAAAATTTCATCACCAAAACTCTCATACCTCACATAAACCTTTATATGGTTTATATGTGCACAGTATCTTTTAAAGACAGACTTTTGGTGGAAACAATATTCTTTAGTTATTTTTCTCAGTGCTTCCACAAAGATTTTTGAGTATAGATTGTTAACAGAAAAAAGGGCAGACAATGAATGCAGCTGTTTTGATTTGCTTGCAACTTAGCTCATATCTAATGTTCTCCAAGAAAAGCTTGCAGTGCTCATGTAAGAAACATTAAAATAAGTTACTTCATTATTTTTTGTTAGAGTCTAGGTCATAGTAAATGAAGAACCCCAAATTTGTACTTAACTGTCATCTATAACCACATGTCAATGTAAACCTTGAGAAACTTCCACAGTTATTTTGGATTATGAGTAAATGAAGGAGAACAAGGATTTAAGCCTAATTTCCTGGTTCACAACTCTTCCTTCTGCATGTCATCCTCTTACAATTACTTTAGGGATGTTTTCTACCACCTGTCCTCAGATAACTGATAAAAGGCTGATACCATCAAAGTCATTCAGCTTTCTTGGGACAAGAAAAATTGCATGAGTTCTCCTCAAGTTCAAATACACTGATCTCAGGACAGCTCAGTCAAGTCAATGGAGACTTAAACAGACAAAATGAACTCTTATTTGCTCTATTAGCTCAGCAACTCCAGGCATCAGAGGACCCATCTAGATTAAGAATGTTTATATAATGAGAGGTATTTTTAAAACATAGAAGGGGGAAAAAAAACCCCTCAACACATGGGCCTATTGCACAGAGAACAGGAGATTTAATTCAGTTGTGTATATGAGATAATATTCAGTAGAATTACAGTTTCTTTTGACGTGAAAACAAAATACTTTTATTTACAGTAATTGACTTGCAGATCGTAGTTCTCTTTCTGCACAGGGCATCACTGTGAGGTGAGATTAAAGACAAATACTTTTATTTACAGTAATTGACTTGCAGATTGTAGTTCTCTTTCTGCACAGGGCATCACTGCAAGGTGAGATTAAAGACAAATACTTTTATTTACAGTAATTGACTTGCAGATCGTAGTTCTCTTTCTGCACAGGGCATCACTGCGAGGTGAGATGAAAGCCCAACTTCACAACCCCCATTTTGTGGCATTGTGCAGAAAGCAGAGGCACTTTCCCCCGGGTGTCGGGGCTGCCCGCAGCGGTGCAGCGCTGCTGCTCGGGTTACACATAATCCCCCAGCTGCGAGCGACAATTGGCACCAGCAGCTCCAGAAAAGCTTTCAGCTCCCAACAGGTGCCTCAGCATTGTGTTCAGGTTGAAATCAAACTCTGGCAGAGGGAATGTCCCACCTCCTGCCAGCCCCCTCCCTTTAAACCACTCTCATTACAGCCCAGGCAGAGCAGCTCCGCTCTTTTTCTCCAAAAAGACCAAACGTGACTTTCAGCCTTTTGTTGGAGTGCTTTTTGCCTTTATCTTCCTTCATCTCTCTGACTGAGAGAGCTGAAGGCATAAAGTGGAATTTATTTGTTGTGTCCTATAAGTGCACTACTTCTGACTGGTGAAAATATGAGTAAATCCTTTCAGAGCCATCTAATTATACTGACAAAAATCAGAAAGTCTTTCCCTTTCTCTGGGCAGTTTCAGAAATGATAGTCCAGGAAAAAAAAAGCAGAAGTATATAATTCAAACATTAATATTCTATCTGCATTAAGGTGTGAATTATAGATCTGAATTATTTTTGTAACATTGTGCATTATAAAATTTCCATCCCAGCCATAAAGGATGTATTTTAGACTAAAATTTGTTTCTGTCTTTCACAACATCTTCACAGAGCAGGAATGGCAAAGGGCCTCTTACAATTCCAAATTCTCCAGTAAGTAAAACAACACTGAACTCTTCTCAGAAATATTCTTTTTTTTTCCAATGCAGAGGCATGCTCTACCCAGAAGAAACAGTTATTAGGAAGAATTCCCTTCTCAGTAGTCAGTCAAGCTTTTCTGATCCAGTAACAAACACTTTTTGGCAAAATAAGCAATGTAGAGCCCTGCAATACTCAAGGGAGGCCAACTGCCTAGTGAATTAATCATTTATGATGAATAAAAAGAAAATAGTTATGAGAGATATCAAAAGATGCAGTAAAACACAATGGCACTTAAAAGAATAAGCAATCTTGACATTTGATCTGACTTGTTTCCATATGGAGACAAGACTGATAATACAAACCAGATATTTCTTTGGTGCAATTCAGATTATAAACTCAAGGTCCCACAACACAATGAGAAAACAAAAAGCAGATTAATAATGCACAATTTCCAGTTTGCTTTCTTCTCTGCATCTTGGAGTCAGTTTGCCATTATCTTTCTGGGCCATGCTTATGATTTTTTTTCTCCCAGTTTTTTACTGCCTTCTGCTTCCTCTCCACCTCCTGTGGGCAGATCCCAGGGGCTCACAGCCTGTCCCTGGCAACCACTCCCCAGGGAGCTCAGAAACCTAAATACTGTGTTGGACTGGATAAACCTTTAATACCAATTTTTATTATTATTTTTCTTCCATCAGTCTAAATTTAGTAACAATTAATTCCTGCTTATGCATCTCCTTCCTCCCTTGGATCTGAAGCTTCCCCTGGATCAGAAGTGTTGAATACCATGGGAGGGAGGGTCACAAAAATAGAAATCTTCACATACAACTGAAGCCATAAATTACCTGTCCTAGCAGCCATTATCTCATGGCCAGAACATGGAAAAAGTCCCAGATATGCTGCAGCTCCCTGCCATTCCTTTAGGATGGCTACAGAAAGAGTTCATCTCCTGAATTGCAGCTGAACCAATGGCAAACCCTGCACGTCAGGGCCCTGGGAGTGGGGTCACCCCCAAAACCAGAAGAACGGAGGGGTCTGTTGGGTACAGCTTGGCTACAGCAGATTTGGAACAGAGGTGCAGATGAGACAAACCAGTCTGAGAAAATTAAATCAAGGCAAGAACAGAGAAGAAAATCAATGTCCCTGGCAGGCTGCCATTGGCACAAATAAGCTCTGCATTGACATAAATATATTCCTGTAACTGCAGCAAATCTAGTTTTCACAGCTCTGTCCAGTAGAATTCATAAGCTGCAGTTCTACTAAGTAGCAGAATTAAACTGTTTCTTACTAAAAAAGAATCCAAGCCTAAATTTTTAATAGCTCAAAATTGACTCAAACAAAAACGGCAAAACCACTGCAATGTAAGCAGTATATTCTCTGTAATTACCTTAGTGCAACTACTATTACTTTCAAGAAGAAATTCTGGAGTCTTTTATTCTGCCTATAATATCTTTATGTTTCCACAAAACAGCAAATCTATACTGAAACACAAATCTTCACCTAAATGTTTCCAAGCTGCTTTGCCAGAGAGAGGTTTCATCAAGAGATGTGGTTGCAGGATGACAAAGAGATTGTCCCGCCTGCTTATTTCGTTAGGCAGGTAATCAGCAGAGCACACACAAAGCCAAAAAGGCAGGATTTTGACTCGCAGGCACCCTGGATTTCTTGTCAATTACAGAGGTAAGTGGACAACTTGAAGTCATCACTATGTTACAGGTTTCACTGGAAAATATTCATCTCTTTTCAGGGATTTACACTGACTGTAGGAAATAACTTACACAAAAAGATGAATTTCAATCTGCTGAATTATTTTGTTATCAGCAGTTCAGGATTCACTGTGAGTCTTAAGTAGAAGCCAAGATTTAATTATCCTAGTTTTTCAATAACTGTAATAAAAGAGACAAGACCTGATCCAATTTATTTACAATATAAACAAGACTGAAAATAGCAATGAAACACCAAACAAGTATTGATAACTATAAACAGAAGTAATCTCAGGAAACCAGAAGCCTATTGCACTTGCTTTTTGTTCATGTGAAAACAGAAAATTAGGTTTACTTTGGAGTGCTTCTATGGAGACTCTCCAAAACGTGAAAGAAGCAAAAGCAAGAACATAAACACAGTTTACCTAGAAATTAATTGAACAAGTGACAGAGTCATGTCTTAGCACTAAAAGAGGGGCAAAAGGTTAAGGAAAAGATATTAGAAATCAAGACACCAGAAAGCAAAAGAAATCAAGAAGCACCTGTGTAGGGAAAGAAGGGGACAAAGGAGAAAAGGAAGTTTAAGTACTGAACTGGAAGTGGTGCAAGGATTGCTGGACTTCAGATGGGCAACTCTGCTCATGCACCAAACTTCAGCTGTTTTGCTGAGGAGGGAGCAGGAATAATGGACACATCCCAGTGTGGGATAATTCTGAAGTCAGAGAACATATGCTTTGAGTTTAACCCAACTGCAGAGTTCTGGCAAACATGCTGCATTTATAGAGGCAAATACATCAACTTCAATTTTTGAGCAGCTGTGCTGCCCTTTAATTCCTCACACCCTGAAGTGTACACTTGTACCCCTCTCACTCACCTCCAAAAAGCAGATCACTTAGAACAGCCCAGCCTTTCTATCTGCAGCCAACTAACAGCTCCTGCCCACTGGAATTTTCTTTGAGATATACTGTTATTTTCCACTTGTTCTGCCCATTTTCTTCTTAATTAAACACACATTGAAGTGTCTTCCTAGGAAGGCTGAGCCATACCAGCAGGAACCAAGACTCTAGTTCAGCTGGCAAGCTCCTCCCTAGAAATCCCAAATTATCCCAGATCCAGAGAGCCTCCTCTCTGTCACGATTCAAGGTTCTCCTCCCAGACCCAGCAGCTCTCCAGCTCTTCTCCCATAACTCCAAGCATTTCAGCATTAACTCTACCCAGTGTATCAGACCCAAATGAAATCAGCAACAATACAAGACCACCCCCCAACTGCATTTTCCCTTCCAGCCCCCACCTGAAGGTTTTACTCACACACCTCAGGCCATGTCCACAAACTCCCCAACAAAGCTGAGAAGGGGGCAATTTCTATGCCTCTCCTCTCCAATCCAAACAGGCTTTGGCACCAATCAAGCTCATTGACACCAGGTTTTATACATTCCCTGCTAATGACAGCACACACCTTCTTAAAGCTACAAACCTGTTAGTGGCAGAGCAGAGAAGCAGGTCCCAGGAAGTAAAGTGGTGATGGCACAATCTCCTTGAACACAAAGGGGAGAAAAGAATGGTGCAACAGAGATGTAAAAAAGGAAAATGTGTGAAATTTGTACCTGTTCTTTACTTCCCCTGGCAGATGAGGGACTGTTCTGCAAAAGAGCTGCACGGAGGGGAGAGGTGCAGAAGGAGGGGAACCCTTTGTTTTAAGGCCATTGGGGGATTGAGGGGATCATTTGGCTAAGGCAGCAAGTGCAGAGGAAAGTGAACCTTGCTCCCCTCATGGCCCATTGCTCCAGAGCCCCTCCGGCTGCTCAAACCCAGCCCTGCCTGCGTTGCAGTGGGTAGAGAGGAACATCCCACAGGAATGGGAAGGGAAATAACTCAGAGCCTGGGCTCTCCACCAGCACACACAATGAGAACTCCCTGCTCCCCAGGTTTCCATTTTACAGTTGCCACCAGTTAACACCTTGCTGTGGCAAAGCTCTTCTGTGAGCATGAACTGGCAGCTGATTATGGAGGTGTTTCCCAGAGCCAGCCTCTTGTACAAATACATTTATTCCTTATACCACACAGGAACAAGCTGCATGCACTGCAGGCACTGTAAATCATACCTGCAGAAAGCTATTGCCTGCAGGCCTGTTGTTTAGTTGGTTTGTTTGTTCTTACACCTGCTGAACCTGCAGGAACCCCTTGGATGTGACCAGGCTCAGCATCCCAGAATGCCAGGGAGAACTCATCAGCTCCTCATTAGCTGAAATGATGTTCCTGCAGTGTCCCACACACTCATCCCTGCTCCTGATGCCTGTGGAGCACAGAATGATCTCAGCTGAGGCACATCTTGTGCAGGCACCGCGTTCCTGCCCACCTCCAGCAGGAAATTCATCTGGCAGGGAGCGTCGGAAGCGGCTCCAGGCCGCACGACAAACGGGCTCCCGGCACCGCTTCCCTCACACACACTTTGCAATCTTGTTTGTTCAGAAACCGCTGCTGCCCGCTGTCGCCAAGAAACCCAGCTCCCTGAAACTCCAATTATTTATTAAGATATTGTTTGGTTCCTCTCAAGTTTTGTATTTTGTTTTCATTTGTCAGATTGAGCACTGGTTGACAATATATTGAACTAGACTATGACCCCTGATTCACTCTTCCACCAATTCTCTTCGTATCTCTTAATTGTCTTCAAATAGCCAGACTTCTACATGGTAATTAATGATTATTGTGAACTTGGACACTGGAAATCCTAAAATATTTAGATTTCTGGAGGGCTGAATGAACCAGTATCTGCCAGTGTAATTGTATGTAGTGATCTGAGCACAGAACTTTGAACTGTGAACTGCCAACTCCAAAACCTGGGTCTGCCTTGTTATTCCACCTCTGTCCTCCCCTTTGCAGTACAAGGAGAATCTATCTCTGTATTTACCTGCCTCCCAAGTTGGGGAATAAATCTGGAATGTGACATAAGTGCTAATGCTGTAATTAGTAGGAAAAACTTTCCCTGTTCATCTCCACATATTCAACAACAGATGCCTATCACTTTAAAAAGACCAATCAAAATTTTAAAACATATATTCTGGGCAGAATATTTTTAAAACAGAAGGTATTCGAGGTGGAATTGTCTTGACAGTGCCTGCTGTAGACAGACTGGGAACAGCTCATTTTGTTTTAAAAAATTAAATGGAAGACTTGTGGGACCTGATTTTGTATTTTTCTGTTATAAATTAAAAATCTATAAACAAAGAGATAAAAAGGAATTTTCTCAGTGCTGGTACATTAAGACATAATTTGTAATGCCCATGAGGGGGAAACTTGGGATTTATTGCTTTTGGATCCAAAGTGTCATGGAGCATTAAGAAGAATCCTGCAAAGCTGCCTGACCTCAGGCTTTGTGGAATTCCCTGTTCCACAGCACAATGAGGCTACAGACCTGCTCTGCCTCCTAGTAGTATCCCGAAAATAGACCCCACAGGATTTTGGCCTGCAGAGGGTGGAAAGGTGGCTGCTGTTTTGATCCTCTAATCTCCAATTATTGTACAGTGAAACATTAATTCATGCAGAAGAGGAGAAAGGCAAAGATCATTGCCAAGGCAAATTAGGATGAACATTTTCTGTAAAATACACAGACAGGTCACATACAGAGAAGTACAAACCTGAAGCACTCCCAGGACTTCCAAGGTAAATTCCAACAAGCTTCTGGGAAAATAGAAAATAGCCCATCCTGTTCTCATAGCAAAAGTGAAATTGTCAGATCTCATCAGGATTTATTTTCTCTGTGCTGTGAGACTGTAAATGCAGGCTGTAAGACAATAAATATTGCACAACAGGAAAAATAAATATTCCATAATGTCCTACTCCAGGAGAAAGACATTTCAAAATTCAGGCTTTTTTAAGTCTTACTTTAAAAATAAAATATAAAGAGAACCTAGATATTTTATAAATACACATGCTGGAGCCAGGTTAAAAGTGTTCTTCAGACTTCCAGTTTCATGCAAAAAACCAAACAGCACTTGCATATGCCCCTGGTGTCAGCCTGTCTCTCAAAGCTTAACAAGAATAGAGCTGGGTCTCATCCGTCATTTTCCAGGAGATTAGATCCCTGATCCAAGTATCACATCTTGTGCAGTTACTGATATAATATAAAACCAAAATTTTCCATCCATAAAAACATCAACACCCAGCTCTGCCAAAATATGGACCCTCCTCAGTCGAGGAGTGTGAAATGATGCATGAGCAGGGTTTTATACACAGACAGATACATGAAATAAAATTATAAAATGTTTTAAGGTCATCCCAGGAAAATGATACCAGTGGAAAGTCATGACTGAGAAATTATCAACTAATTTTTAATGCTTTCATGCACGTTATGGAAAACTGTCTGCAGAGTTATTCAAGATGATTTGGCACTCTCAGAATCTGTGTTGCTGGTTAGTGTTGCTGTTTTATGTTGCTACTGAACAGCAGACAGGCAAGTCTGCAGGACCAAAACTTTTAAGAGAACTGGTTTTTCAGCCACCCCTCTGATCATATGGCAGTGACTTTTGAGAACTGAAAACCAGCAATTGTCATGTCAACTCTCTGCAAATGAAAAGAAAAATTTGTGATTTAGGCAAATAATTAGTCACATGAAGAATATTATAAATTTCATAACATGACTGCTTACATCAAGAGTAGGTAAGAGTAGAGATAGGAATTAAAATGTTTGATTTTTAGAAAATATTCGACAGTTCTAAGGTTTCATCTTGAAAGAGGTAATACCATCTCCTGGTTTGCACAGCGTGGCCGGCGTGCGTGCGATTCCTGATACACTTCAGAGAGAAACACTGACAGAAGTGCCAGCTCTGGAGGAAACAAATGAGTTACAGAACTGGCCATGTGCCACATCTCCAGGGTTCAAGCTCTAGGTGAAATGGGAACGTGAATATGTTACAATATAAATCTTCTGGTGGTGGATATGAAATCACTTTCGTGATCACAGAACAGTCTGTGGTGAACAAGCCCCTGCTGTACAACTCTTGGCTCTGAGGGTCCTTTTTTTGCTGACAGTCTTGGCAGAGAGAGCGAGGACTCACTGATAAGAAGGGACTCTTATCTCCAGAGGTGGTCCTCGGGTCAGAGTTGAGGAATGTTGGCTGGATAGCACCGGGAGCATGTGCTGCTGCTGCTGCCTGCAGTGTGTTTATCTGTTCCTTCCCTGAGCACCTAATGCTCCATGACATAATTAGGACCAAGAGTGAAGCTACGTACAAAAAGAACCAAATATTTCATCAATGACAACAGCACCAAGAACAATGTTACAAAGAAATAAAATGTTTTTGAACCTCAGGAGAGAATTAGAATGGAAATAAACCCTTAGACATGAATTTTTAATTACCAGGTATCAGGAAAGAATGTTTTCTTGGGGGAGATTTTCTGGAACTAGCAGCTGTCCTATTCCTTATACCTTTATCCCAGTTTTGGAGGCACAGCACCAGCCTAGATGAACAAAGGCAACTCACATACCATTGCAAAACTCACCTGTAAGAAGCTGATACCTAGAGATGATTCAGAAGTTTCCTACCGTCTAAGTTATTTGAGCAGCAGAAAAGAAATAGGGAAAAAAAAAGGGGGGAAAAAAATACCAAAAAAAATCCAAATCCCATTTAATCCAGAAAGATGGAAGAGGGAAACCCAAGTTAGTCTTAAGCCAAGGCTGAACCATCCAGTGTAACCATCTGAGTGCCACAAAAGCAGCAGGAGTTGGAGGGTCAAAATGAAAACCCACACATGGAAGTGTCCCCCTCAGCAGGGACCATGCTCAGGGCATAGTGGGATTGCCCAGGGTATCCTGGTAGCTTTTCACATCTGATGTGAGCTCACTGAGACTAAATACACTTAACTGTAAAAATGTGTATGTCTTTTAAGTCATCTGTAGAAAATCTAAACTGAAATCTGCATGATTTTTAAGTTCTTGGCAATATTGCTTCTCCCTTTTTCTCCTTCACTGAGCACAAACTAACATTCACTGTGTCAGTTAAGGTCAGGCTTATCTGAGCTGTCTCTGAACTACTAATTCTTCTCTCTCCCAAAAGTGAAATCCAAACCTGTTGAAACTGGCCTCTCTTTTCACAAAACAGGATGTGAAATGAGGGCTGATAGCCCTGAGAGTAATAAAAAAAAAATCAAAAGAAGTTTGCTTTTGTGTTAACAGTCTAAATATCACAAGTTTTAATATACCAAATAGTCAAGGAATATTACAAGGTAATATTAATCAGGGACATAAAAATGCAGAAATTTATGCTTGTGTCAAACATTGTACTTATATTCAATGTATATATGTATATACATAGACAAATAGAGTGTGTTTGTGTGTGTATCAGGAACCACTTATAGCCACCTGCATATATGTGAGTTAAGTATTCACTTTGTGCACAAAAATAATCAGCTGTCAGGTCCTTAGAAGAAACTGCCACAAAAGGACAGGTTTAACAAAAATATTCTTATCATAAAGACCTACAGCCTATATCAGGTTATGTGCAAACAGTTATTAGCTATGTAGTAGAACTTTGATCAGTGCTTTTGGAATTTGGTTGTAAAATTAAAGAATGCTGGAATAGTTTGGTGTACCACACTTAGCATTGACATTAAAATACAAAATTCAGCATATTCTACATATGTTTATATGAAGGAGGTATATTTATGATTTCCTATGCCTCCATCCCTTGTATGTTCTTCTGTCCCAGTGTTTGCTCTCTGATCTACACAACAAATGTTCTTCAAGCAATTTTCACAGGAGTCCATGAGTGCCCTTACAAGTGCAGTGCTCCATTTTTCAATCACTTGCTCCCAACTTTCTGCAGGTATTCAGCTCTGGGTGTGTGGAAACACACACAGGGACGGTTTCAGACACCCACATCACTCTCAGGCCATTTCATGCATATGGCTAAAAAGTTCAGAACAAGCAGGTGCTGTATGAAGGTGCTGCCTGCTGCCCAACCTTATTACATTTACAGAAGTGTTCCCAGGATATTCTATAAATCCTCCTGAAAATAAACTAACACAAATAGCCAACGTGGCCTTTTATATGAGATGACCCATAGTTTTAACTATTTAAATGCACACTATTCTTCACTTCAGGCAGTTCATCAGTTAACTTTTGCATAGCATCGTGGTAGTTTGTGATCCAGTTGGGCAAATAACTGTAATGATTTTTGTGTTGTGGATATCTGAGTTATGCAGCTTGTTTGCATGTGCCCAATCCCAGTTTTCCTTCAGAGGGGCAGCTGAGTGTCCCTGAAAAGGAATGTCTGTTGTCCTATTCAAAATGAGGCATCACAGATGACAAAGACACAATTGTTTCGGACAGAGAACATGAAGTGATGATTAATCCTTTCCCCGTGCGTTCTTGTCAAATGCTTACTTCACCTCACACTTTAGTCAGTTCTCAAAAACCATCTGGCCTACAGTTCTTCCCTTTTTGTATTTTTTTTTTGTTTTGTTTTTGGAATATGTTGCCTAATTTTTGTTAGTCATGATGAAGAACTAAAACCAATGGTGATGAGTCTGCACCAGGTGCTTGCTATTACATCATGCTAGACGTTATCTTGCAAAACGGTCAAATACTTACTTTGGCTGAAGCCTTTTTTTTCCAGAGCAGGAAAGGATATTCTTCCCACCCACATGTATTATTTTCTATTCTACTACCCAAAAGGCCATGAAAGAGAATGATGCTTTAAAAACAAATAGACAATTGTGTTCTCTAGAAAACATAAAGTTTGGCCTTTCAGTTGTACCTTCATGTGCCAAGATCAGGTAAGGAATTCCCTAATTCTGTACATAAGACACAGAACTGCTCATTGACACAGTCAGAGCTCTGGTAGATTCTCTCAAGGTAGAGAAGAATAAACAAGTAATATTGTGTCCAAACCCATCCACCCCATACCAAACAGACTGTCTTGAGGCTCTTAAGCACATTGAGCCATCTGGCCACACACAAGAAGTGCTGCCTTTCAGGAAAAGCAACACTTTGCTTTGATATATGGACTTGTCCCACAGCAAAAATGTAATTCTTTACACAGATGTTGAGTTAAATTATTACAAATAAACAAGCCCATTTCCCTATCTGGGCATTCTTCTACCAAATAAAAAAATGGTTTTCTTTGTTTCAGGTGAAATCCTCTCCAAATTGACATGCCCAGATAACAGTGTTTACTTGAATTATTCTACCCTGCAATCATGGTGTTTTCCATCCACAGTCTAGCTGAGGTCCAAGATCATTCTGTTGCCACTGGATTGTGTTGGACCAGCACTTGCAAAGGACATTTCACCTAAGCAGGGCACAATATCTTGAATGTCTCAGCCTTGAATCTCTCTACAGTGTGATGGATCATCTGTTTTTCCTTTTTGGCTACACAGAGAACCCTGACAAACAGAAATCTAATTTTTATCTGGAACTCAGGCTAATTGCCTGATGTCCTTTAAACTGGCTGCTGAAACTAGGGAAAGCAGTCCTTCTCTGAAAAAAAAAGGTTAATAGGATCACCAGGAGTTCTCTTCAGTGTTGGGAACATTTTGTTTGCAAATAAAAACTCTTGGCTCTTTCCTTTTTGAGACCTCTGATGTTTGCATGTTTGTGTTGCACATTTTCATTAAATTCCCAGTCAATTCTTCTGCTCTGGGGCTATATATGAGTTGAGACACCCTTTTCCTTATTTGTTCTCCTTCAAACAAACTGATTAAGCTATGCCCAAGCCCACACAGTTTTGTAAGCCAATAGTTTTCAATATCAAACTGTCACAATATATACACTGCTTTTATAGCACAATTTTTATGTTTTTGTTGAAACTGTCTCATTCTAAATCATTAAAGGAACTCTTTACACTATTAAACACCTTTACTGAAGGCAACTTTCAGAGGACTATGCAGTGACAGTATCATGTTGCACTGTGAAATTTGGGACTGTGGAGCCATGACAGACACAGTCACACATTAAATTCGACCCTAGATGACAGTCCAGGAGAGATAAAAAGTAATCCTTCCTCTATCTTTCTGCACTTTCTTTTCCCCCTCTTCCCCCTCCTTTTTTTTTCCCAGGTTTATAATGACCTGATCATACACAAAACCAGGCTATCCCATTTTCTCTCATTTTCTTACTAGAGTTGTACTATGCCATTATTCAAAGAGAACATTGATTTCAGAGATTTCCAAACACTGTGTAAAATGAGAACGTAGCCCAAAGTCAGAGAAACTGGTTCCCAAGCAAATAATAAATGATTAAAAATAAAATACATTTAGCAAAAAGTACTTTTATAAAAATTAGAGATTTACAGCCCCCGTGTGTGATCAAAGGTCTCTAAGTTGCTATTACACAAAAGCTCTGCTCTGTTGTTGAGGAATATTACAGCTCCTCTATTGTTCTCAACCACAGCTCAGGTCAAAGAAGTAGCATAGCAAATCAATTAATGTCCTACCTGCCTCCTTCACTAATTAGAGACTCAGCCTCTCTCTCTCTGCTCTTGATATTTGAAACTCTCAGAAGGTGAAGATTAAAGTAGCAGCTCTCAGACTTTTCCAGAGGGTTTCTTTTTTAAGCCTTACCTTACCTGACAAGTATGGATTCAGCTAAGGTGAAAGAGCATTAGGAAATTCTACCATCTCTGCTACTTTTATTATTATTTATTTTTATTCACCCCCTATAAATACAATCTGTAAAACATTTCCACAAAGGAATCTCTTTATTATCTTACCTCCAACTCTGGTAATATCAGGGTTCCTGACTGATGGACATTTAAGTAAAAAACTAGAAGGAAAACAACAGCACTGATGTTCGTCCATTAATTAATAGTTTTGAAAAAATTCTGCTCTGGCCCAGAATGTAAAGAATGTACCTCAAATGGCTCAAGCTTCATCAGAAAGGCTTTGGATGTTGATCCAATGGCCAAAGGAGAGAAAAGAAGGAAACAACTGTTACCCTTAGAAGTCTGTGAACACTTTATTTTGTGCAGTTTTGTTTCTGTCTCTGCCTAGAGACAAGCAAGGACATTTCTGCACCTGATTTAGAGGCTTCATTCCCCATCCTGTGTCCTGAAGCAAAAAGCCTGCTTAGGTATTACACCAACATTTTAGAAAAAAAATATGTAAGAAGAGAATATGGCAAGGCAGTCTTGCATGACCCTCTAACTCCAGCTCCCATTTTTGCCTCCCATATATTATATTCATTGTTAACTACAGCGTTCCTCTTCATAACCAAACAACAACGTGGTTCCTCAACATGTTGCTTTAAAATAAAAGATTAAGAAGGTCTATGAAAACAGAACATATTGACTAAAGTCTAAAAACACCACACGTGGGATGTTACCACATGGACCATACTACCACTTTTCTCTTTCCAGGCTAGAATGTGAAAGGATGGGCACAGGCCCAATTCCCTTGCACACATCTGTCATGCCCCAGCCAGTACCAGCTGATTTCACAGTCTCCATGGAAAGGTTACTTGTCTTTTCTTAAAACCAAAACACAGTAGCTTTTTTTTAATGAATGTTGCCAACGTTTGGATGCAGGATCTATTCGAATTTAATTATCAAATACGCAGGGGTTTGTTTCCACTACACAACTTGTCTGTGTGTAAGAGAAGAATTTGCCCTGTGTCGATACAACTTCTCGGACAAGCACATAATCTGCATATTCACACACAATTAAATTCAGCACAGGGCTGGACCCTGCATGTATGTGTATCACACATGAGTGAGGCTTCTGTGCACATGGAAACTGTTCTGCAGTGATGCACAGCACGACTACACCTAGTAAATGCCTGGATACACAAACCTGAGACAAGAGATTGGAGTGCTTCTGCAGGAATTCTGGGTTTGGAAGGCTTAATCCAGAGCTGTGCTAACTTTGGACCCAGCATTTGTGAACCATATTGTCGCAATAACGACACGAAAGAAGGAGACAGACACCTGCTGAGAGCAAAGGAACAACCAACAACTGCAGACTTTATTATATCTGTGTCTTAGAAATCACTGTGGATTGGAGGAGCAGCTTTGCCACCCCTCAGTCACACTGGTCAAAGGAAATGTCCATCCAACTTCTGTGCCCAGGAGAAAGGAATGTAAATAATAAGCCACTGTTACAATAACGTGGCTATGTTTACAGAGGATGTGTGAGAACCAGTTACAAAAGAACGAAAACATCAGAACTGCAAAACTCAGGGCAACACCATATCACACAGACTGTGCACTTGCAGCATTCACTGAAGCCAGTGGGAGTCACGGCTCCTTCCAGGAGTGAGCCATACACACAGAAACTAAGTTAAAATTATTGTTTACAAACTGCAACCCTAACAACTCATAGAATCCCCAGCCCTGGGATTTTCCTGCAGACACAGCCACTTCTCCAGAGGCAGTTTCTCATGCCTTGCTAGCAGCTGACCCTCGAACCATGTCGAGACACGAGTTGGTGTTTCCTTACCCTGCCTGTGCTCGGAGCCAGAGCCCCGGGGTAGGGCAGCGCTCCCGGCCCCACAACCTGGGCAGGAGTAGCAAGCAGAGCACAGCAGGGTGAGGATTGTTTCTGACAGGTCTCAAATGAGCTGCTTTCTTTTACTTTTTTGTCACTTCAGATTATTTAAATTTTTATATATCTATATTTTATTGTTATGGGTTTAGTGATTCTTTCCTGATTTCCCACTATCTAGAAGTGAAAAATTTAAAAGTTATGTTAGATTGAGTCGATCCCCCTAAAATTTATCTCAGCCTCAAATATCTTAACAGGTTCCAATTACCATATTGGTTGACTATTAGTTTTATTTTAACTATACCCTTACTCGTGGCAACCTTAGGTTAGGAAGGAATCCTTCCCTGGGAGGGTGGGGAGGCCCTGGCACAGGGTGCCCAGAGAAGCTGGGGCTGCCCCATCCCTGGAAGTGCCCAAGGCCAGGTTGGATGGGGCTTGGAGCAGCCTTGGATAGTGGAAGGTGTCCCTGCCCATGGCCAGGGGGGAGATGAGATGAGATGAGATGAGATGAGATGAGATGAGATGAGATGAGCTTAGAAGTCCCTTCCAACCCAAAGCATTTTATTATTCTATGAACCTCTCACTTAATGGTCCAAATTTATTTTAAGTGTATCAGCCCCAAGCTGGAATAGCAGCTTTGAGAAACTGGTGGAAGCTTCATCCATTAAACCAGAGTTATGGAACAATTAGCAAAGGCTTCTATTACCCAATACTTAAGACAAATGATGTAATTCCATCATAAGACAAATAATTGGTATCTAGAGGGAAATTCTGACATCATTCTCCTAAAAGCAAGTCTGTCCAATTATCTTTTTTATGAGCAGTTTTTAGACAGAAAGGTGAATTTTAATTCTAACTTTTCCTAAATCTCTTAGATGACACCTCTAACAGTACAAAATGTTTTAATAGAAAACAAGTAACTCAAGCAAGATGATTGTATAATTATAAAGTACTCTGATTTTCCAAAAGCAGATGGAAAAAGCTTATGCTGAAAGACATTTTTCAGGAAATGTTAGAAACATCTCTTCTGTGGATTGCATGTTGAAGGAAAGAGAAAATGATATAATGAGAAAGGACAGAATCCAATTTTTCTAATAAGCATTCCAGGGAAAGACAGAAAACCAATTCTGAACAATACAGAGACTCAATGGAAGAAGTTAAAAACCAGAGCAGGTGTTGGAAAATTGTATCTGCCCTTTTTTCTGTTTGTTGTCCAAAAATGCAAATTGCTTTTTACCAGAAACCTTCCAGCTACATTTTAGCTTGAGAAAATTTAGCATCTATTCATGCTAGTGCTGAGAGAGAAAGCCATAAATGTCAGCACACAGCAGTCTGGATTTTATAACCACATGTCTTTCAACATCCTTCTACACAATTCGTAGGACCAGGTAATTACAGCACAATTTTTAAAAATCTTATAATTAAACAAAATTAGGTTAGAAAAAATAGAGAAGTAAAGAAACATGTATTGGGGCTGCCAAATATATATAATTGGCCCCACTTTCCTAAGTAACTACAATATGTAAACACCAAAACTATAGAAACGAACAATTTATGCTCACGTATAAGAATAAAAATGAAAATTTAAAAAAGTATCTCTAGTTTGTTAATGGCAGAAATAGTCAGAGCTATGAAGTCTAACATCAGAATTCCTATTTGCACAGTCCTGAGCAGAATGCTTTCCTTGTTACAGACACCCTCAGCGTGCCTGTAGTCCTCCAACTTAAACCAAAATAATTTTCTCAGTTCCTACATCCAGCCAGTGTTGTTAGCAGTGTGGTTTTCTGATACAGCAACACACAAAGGAAAGAGCCAGAGACACCTGTGTCCAGGTTCAGAGGAAAGGAAGGAAGGGGCACAAGACCCACCTTCTTTATTTTTTATATCTATTTGAAAATCACTACTCATTGGAGGAAATCAGTTCTTCCTCCCTCAACTACAGTGGTCAAAGGAAATGTCCATCAAAGTTCTGTGTCCATGAGAAAGGAATGTGAATGATAAGATATAGTTACAATAACATAGCTATGTTTACAGAAAGTAACCATGTGAAACTAGCTACCAGGGAACAATAATATTCAGCTGCAAAGAGCAAGGCAACAGTTTTCTCTATAACTTGTTGTTGTTGCAGGCTGTTTACTGAGAAGAGCAAGTGAGCCATACAGAGCAAGTGGAGTTTGGCCTGAGGTTTCACCCAGCACCCATCAAAGGCAGCCCACGCTGCTGTGGCACCTGCCTGTGCCCGGTGCTGTGCATCCCTCTGGCAGGGAGAGCTGGGGAGCCACGGCAGCCTGGCCACCTCCTCAGCCCTGCACAGGCTCCAGCCCCGCTCACAACTGCCCTGGATGGGCTGGGCAAGGAGCCCTGCTAGTCCTGAGCACTCACATCCTTCCCCACACACATTCCAATGCTGACCTCCAGTGCCTGCATGCCATTCCCATCACGGGTGGTCTTCCAGCACACTGCAAATCAGAGCACGGCATCCTCTGCACTTGCTGTTCTGGGCCTCAGCTAAAACCTCTCTCTTTTCATTGAAATCAGTAAGAGCAGAAGAGTGAAACTACAGAGCTCTCATCCTTCAGAGCCTTTCCAAAAGTCCTTGTCTCATCGACCTCTTCACTGGATATTACCTGACCTTTGTTCCCTTCTGCTTTGGTGCATTTTAAGTACCTCAGGCAGGGCTCTGGAGTGTTCACATGAGCATCTGATGTAGCTTTGTACCTAAATAAACAAGTGAAAGGAAACCAGGATTACCAGAGGGGAAGGACTGGTATAAATCTTAATAGACCACCAATTTTCTCTCTTTTTCTTTCTTTAACTGTGAAATAAGTGGGATTCCTATAATCTGCCATTCACCTGAAGTTGCTGTTTTGTATGCTTTGACATATATTAATATGGCACCTGATTATCATTCCAGAGTGACAAAGTTTTCTGCCCTACAGATCACCCAAGAATCTCAAAAGAAGGAAGCATATTCATTCTTCTATATATGAAATTAAAGCTTTTTCTTACAAGTGTGTTAAGCATAGATTTTCCATTCTGTGTGCTTAATTTTATTTCCAGAGCTGGACAGTGTTGGTTATCCACAATATCTTGCATCCGTTTGGGAATTGCTTGCCCAAGATTCCCTTGATGACAGTTCCCATTAGCACACATTCATTTACACAT
>VZRZ01002373.1:140957-194153 GCA_013398175.1 Climacteris rufus | reverse complement strand
TTTTTTTTTTTTTTGCATTTGTGAAATTCCTTTCTTCAAGTGGATATGAAAGATTATTCCTTTAATAGTCCCTTCCCCACAGGTAGATAAGTCTCATTCGGGGAAGCTGTCGCTCACCAGGACCACGAGATCAAAGGGGCTGCAGCAGAAAGACAATCTCTCAATCTGTGAGGGGTCACTTGTCCCTAAAGCCAGGCTGATGTTCTTGCTAAATGATGGTACAATTCCAACCCAACCATTCTGACATCACAGTGTGGCTGGAAGAGTGGGATTGCCAGGAATGCTGCCTCAGGTCTGGTTACATACTAATCAGTCACTTCACAAATCAATGCAAGAAGTATTTGGTCAATGTAAGCTCCTTCTCCTGGGCACTGAAACACACAGCAAACCTTGGCTAGTGCCCATGGGTAAAGTGAGATGATTCACTGCAGGTTCACCCAAAGTCTCCTCTGTGGCCAACACCAAATCTCAAACCAGAATTGACTCCTGCTCCCTCTGAAGACCAAGTGCTGACACTGATCTGAAGACAGACCCTTCCAGGAGTTCTGGCAACCAAAGCAGGGTCTATAGGAGAAGGGAGGTTCTAGTTCCTAACTTCTGAGAGAATGGATATCCCACCAAGGTATTCACTTCAAACCTGTGTGAACCTCGTTGGGAAGGGGAAAGTCTTCTATGAATGAGATCTGAACCTAGTGACATCCGTGGAGTTTTGCCTCAGTGAAAACCAGCAGTTTTAGCCTCTGTATTATTTACATTAATGTGAAGTAGAAACAAGTGGTATCTTGAAGGTGGATCAGGGACAAAAAGGTCTAGTAACTAGTAGTTCAGAGATAAGGCAAAGAATACACCGAATTTAATTTATAAAACCTTCCACTGTTAAAAAAAAAACCAACCCTAATCCTTACCTGTATTAGGGGGAGGCAACAGTTCCTGTTCCAAGTGAAAGCTGACTCCCCTTATGAAAGGCAAGATCCCACCTCAGGAAAGAACAGTCTGTAAGCCCAATGCCAGATGAACAGAAAGACACTGCTGTCTTTCCTTGATCACCACACAGAGCTCCCAGTTGGACAGAAAAGATGATGCTTGGAAGATGTTAAAAAGTCCTTGGCATACAGCACAATTAGGACCAGTCAGACCCTGCTGCACTCAGTATTTGTTATTCCAGTTCTAGAAGTCTATCAAGTACCAGGCACCCTGAGTAGACAATTCAATTGCCCAATTAGCCTGCAGTTTTCTTCTTTCTGTAGCTGAGCCTGAGCTGGGAATTCAGCTGCAAGCATTTCAGCATTGATGATTCACTGTTTGAAGGACCTCCAGGGAAGCCCTGCAGTACCTCCAGACAAAGTTCTCGCCTCTGGCTTTTCTTGGCTTGCAGGTTTATTACCCACCAGGGAGTTGAGAGGTATAATACATCAAAACACAACTTAAATTCCAGGCTCATACATGTGCTGATGGACCCTGGAGCTTCTAATTATAATTACATATTCATATCAGCTGAATGAGATGCTAAATCAGCCTTGATCCCACACTGTGCCTCTGCACAGAGCCACAGCTGATGTTGATCCTCCTGGAAGAATGGGAGGGGGTACAGGAATATCCATCTGTTGTGCATTTGACTCCAGAAATAATTTACTTTCTGATGTGCAAAATGATGAGACTAAAATAATGGGAGCAAAATAATATTCCCCACCCTGAGATTTACAAAAAAATTGCTAATGACTTCAAACCTAAGGCTCTAATGAAAGGACAATAATGGCAATAATAATGGGAAATATTTCTTAAAAGCAAGGCTTTTTTCAATTAATGTGCATTTTTACACTTTGTTTCCTCCTTAAAACTTTGGCCAAAACAAATCTTCCTAAAGTTAATTTGTCTCAGGAGTAATAGGGTCAACGCAGCATTACACGTTCAAGCTCTGGATTCCAATAAAAGAGTTGTTACCATAGCAAAAAGTATTGTTGCAAAGACAACACACACAATGTAAGATTAAAGAAAAAAAAAACCTCCAGAAATATTTACAATACTCAACAATAACATAGGATATTTTCTCCTAATTACATAAAATGAGAATGTGCTACTGCTGTGATAGTCCCACTGTGATGAAACAGACTGGCTTCTTTTAAGAGTCATTTTTCAAAAGGCAAATTTCTAAATTATCTGGGTTTTTTTCAAAGTCACATCAATTACTTTTAATATTATGTGCATCATAGTGGCCTGAGGCCAGTCAAGGGTTGAAATAAGATATATTGTGTAAGATCTGTACATAAAGTTTAAAAAAAGGCAGGCCATACCTTATAATCTGGGCTAAGTTCAGGAAACAGAGGAATAAAAAGGAAAAACAGGTGAGAAACATGAATGGAAAGACAAGGCAGCAGAAATCTGAATAGAGATGCTCATATAGCTTGGCATGCCAGCATTGTATCAAGATGCTTGCTGAACAAGATAGTTTTAAAAGTTTCAAATAATAAACTGTGATCTTTGTAGCCTTTCTTAGACACCTCAGAGCGTGAGAGAAAGCACAGAAATGATTGCAGGAGCAGACTCCCATGTGGGAAAAGCTTGCACTGCTGCAAAGTGAAGACAGCTGTAAATGATGCAGCAGCAGCTGAGACACACAACAAGTGGAAGAGAGAAGAGCAAGACAGCAGAACGTGTGAAAGAGGATGAAGAGCCAGGAAAATGATCTAAGTAGCAGAGCTTGAAGGGACTGTGTGAGGGTGAGGTTGCTGAGAGCAAGGGCAGAGGGGAGGGCACTGCTTTGGTAAAACCTGAGCCAAGAGGACCCAGAAAAACACCTTTGCATGTGAGTGCATGTGTGCATGGACAGGGCAGGCTCTCTCTATGCCCTGCTGGAAGAGGCAGAAGGATTTCTGCTGTGCCAGCCCAGAGAAGAGATGGCCAGGCTTAAAAAGAAACCAAGATCCAGCCTTTAGCAACAGGAGAGTGCTGCGTCTGTTCACGGGAGTGAAAGGAAAGGGGAATGCAAGAGAAAATGTAAATGTAGAGACCAGGATTTGAGGGAAATGGTCTAAAAAGGGCAACAAAACAGCAACGTGCAGAATAAGGGCATGTGAGGGGAGGAGAGCAGTAAAGGAATTCACTGAAGAGGGCAGTGATGAGATGGGAGATGGGAACGTGATGTGGGAGGCACAGGGTGAAAGCTGTAGGTCGATGCCAAATGGACATAAGTGAACAGTTACACACCACAAATACTAAAATAATGTTTAAATTCTTAATTAACCATCATAAGACCTTTGACTTCACATAGTAAGGATTATTTTAATAGTTTGTAGAGAGAAGAAGGGTATTTATGGACTTGAATCAATCCTTTAAAATGCTTACACAGCAAATCAAATGCCATGAGGCAGAATTCCACCCCACTGGCTGGTCGGCCTGCCCAGGATACACAATAAACTCTGCTTGACTTTGCCAGTAAAAAGAGATAAAGAAACAAACCACCTCTGTGGGTTTCAGAGCAGAGGTGTAGTGTCATAAAGCACTCCTGTCCCTGTTTCTCTTCACTATCTCCAGAGCATTCTTTCCAATTTTTCACTACTGTTTTTTTCACTGTTTTTATATCCTTGCCATCCTAAATTATTTTTCTTTCCATTACCTCTCTCCTATTGCCCTGCCATTCTTTCCCTCATCCACTGACCTTCAACTTTTGCAAGACAGACTCCTTCTCTTCTCCACTGCCTTAGCACAAGCCAGGAGGAGCACAGGGAGCTTAGCAGCACTGGCCATTCCTATTTTTTACTCTTTTGACCACTTACTACAGCTACAGTGCAACCAGAGGGATGCAACTTGCTCAGGCCTCTTCAGCCCATGCTCAGTTTGTCTCTCAAAGGGGCTGCTTGTGTGCTGAGTCCATATTGGAGAGCTCTGCTAGCACCTCCCAAAAAACAGAGTTGAAAAATTCAAATGACTCTCCCCTGAGCATGTTAAAGTTATCACATTTCAGATTCAAAATGTCCTCATCTCTTCACTACAGACCATGGAAGCATTTATCAAAAAGACAATTTCTTTTGTATACATACACATGGCCATATTTACCTGCCTACCTACTCACAGCCCTGTAAACATTGGCAAACAATATCTTCTTTTTTTTCCCCCCTAATCCCAGTTGAAGAAATGGTTGAGGACTTTAGAGTAAACTCTCAAAAACATTTGCCCATGGCAGACAGCATGGAAAATTTTGGCCCAAATGATTTAAGTTTGGCAAAGCCATAAGCAAGAGAAAACAGGACCTTAGAATAGAAAGTGCTGGGCAGCCTTGTGGCAGACACCACTATTTGTGCTGCTTGTAAGACTTCATTTTCATTAATAGGAGCTGCATGGCAGGCCTGGAATACCCTGGGGCTTCCTGTCTTTCATTTCCTTTGAATATAATCTTGGTCTTAAGCCTTCCTTCCTAAATAACCTCTGTCTTTAATTATTTTTTTAAGCAAATTACAACTTAATGAGCACACATTCTCGTAAGGCAGAGCCTCTAATTATCAAAATGACAGTGGTGCTTAGTCTGAATTTCACAGCCATTCAGTGACCAATTCCATAGGTCAGTAAATAATTATACACCACCCCTGCCAAAAAATAATTAAATAGGATATTATAATATGTGCTGTGTACACCTCCACCTTGCATTACCCGGTCACCTGGATGATTCTTGCAGAGGAGTTTTCACGAAGGGAGCAGCAGGGAGGTGCAGATGTGCAGTCCCACCTGGTCACACAATGAATGAACCTTTAAAAGGTTTCTCAGCCCTTGCTTAGGCATGACTGTCACAAGTACATCTAAGAGACACCAGGATGTAGCTCACCACTCTTGGATACATTGGGCAAAATTATTCTGCTAGAAATAATTTCATATTATTTATCTTGCTGGGAATAATTTTTAGATCCTTAGCAAGGATGGTGTCATTTTGTAGGATGGGCTTTGCAGGTTTTCTAGACTTGCAGGGCTTATATGTTTTTACATCCTCTGCTGTGACATAGAACAGTCACTGGTTATGAAGTCAAGGTATTTTAAATTTAAACCAAGTTTGTTGTAGACTCCTTAACTCCTGATTTTCTTAGGGTGGTACATTTTAAGCCAGAATATGGCATTTGGAATGCCTGCCAGTTGCTTTGGGCCTCTATTGCAGCATTAGTGCTCAGAAATTCCAGTTTCTTTATGCTGCTTAAAGAAATGTGCCCAATGCTGACCCTAAATCCCCATCACCATTAATCCATGCATTTCATTTATTACATACACAACACAGTCATACCTGAGGGCATGAGATCCAAGCAGTGAACCAAGGAAAAGTGGGCACTACCTAAATTGTTGGTAGTTCTGAGACCACTCACTTACTCTCCATGACCTACCCCCTCACTCCCCATTTTTCCCTTTGCTACCACACACGTGTAAATCCATATTATGTTTAGATCTGAGACGACAAGAGCATTTCCATGGTGTTACCATTTTATAGAGACTGTCAAAAAGGTTTTCATTTCTTGTTCTGGTTGCAG
Source organism: Climacteris rufus (assembly GCA_013398175.1). Taxonomy (NCBI): domain Eukaryota; kingdom Metazoa; phylum Chordata; class Aves; order Passeriformes; family Climacteridae; genus Climacteris; species Climacteris rufus. The sequence continues at coordinate 188,649 of VZRZ01002373.1, read as the reverse complement.
ACTGCCTGGGTGGCTGCAGGCTGCCCCACTACACCCTCCTAACACACTTTTTGGTGGCCAGCAATCTTCAGTAGTTACCAGCTTTAGACCAATGTTGAATTGGAACAGAATATTTCTTCATTCCTATGCCATTTCCCTTAATTTAACCATACAACTCCTCTACAATGTCTTTTTAAGATTGTTCTTTATGTGATATTAGGGGTTTCTATATATTAAAAAACCACATAGCTTTCCTTTAGTGACTAACAAAATTATACAGCAATATCCTTACACAAACAATTGCCAGTTGTTTCAAGTAGTTGTTCAGATTGAAAATTAGTTTAAAAATCATAAATCACTCCTATAATTAATCAGCAAAATTATACAACAAAGCTTTTAATCCCTACTTTGGCTATGAATGAAAATTCCTGAAATACTTGAGTTGCCTTATTCAAGGTAAAGACCTGACTCGAGGAAAATTGATCCATCTTGAAAGCAAACTGGTAAATAAGGGCTACACACATCTTCATGTGTGTTATTCTAGTCTAAGTAAAAAGATGACTAACATCACCCTTGATTCAACTTTCCACAGCAATTAGCTAAAGTATCTCAATTTATCTTTCCCTGACAGTTTATGATTTTAAGGAAATTTGAGATGTTTGGGTCGTTGGTTTTTTTTTTTTTTTTTTCCTTTTAATGGACATTTTAGCACCATCTGCTGGTGTTAAAACTTGCTCTGGAAACTGAACACCAGCTTCCTCCTTCATTTTAACTTCCTTAAGGCCTACTTCTGGCTCTTATTAGGAAAGGTTAATTGCTTGCTTTTCTACTAGAGATCCCAGGATTGGATAAGTAATGCAGCTGAATGAATCATCCAGATGGAGGATTCCTTCTGAGGCCACAGCTCAGTAGCAATACATTGTTAAAGAAATACCTCATCTACAGCTACATCCAAGGGTAGATGCAATTGGTTTTCAGTGTGGAAAAATGACAACCCCCAGCTCTCATTCCTTAAGAGGTAAGAGATATTTTTTTCTAGGGATTTATTCTGAGTTGATACTTGTATTTAGACTATAGAATGATGCTGTGATATTGGAGATTTCATGTCTGGGGTGTGCAGTCAAAAAATGACCTGCTAGAATTACCTTTGACTGCATCCAGTCAGATAATCATATGACTTATTCCATCTAAATCATCCAGTTGCTTTTTTATTTCCTTAGTTTGCTTCTGGCTCAATGCCAGTTCCTTCCACTTTCAGAACCTCTCAGGGTACAGATAGTCTGAAAGTACTTTAGCAAATGGTCCCATTAGGTCTCAGCTGCATTTACTGCAGCTCCTGTCCTGAATCCATGAAACACCTTCAGTACAAGTTTGATCTCTGCCTTGCTGTAGCCAAGCTCACAGAATTCTTCTCTACAGGACTTGCCAAATGCCTGGATTTGAGTGGCAACATCACAGAGCCCTAAGAAACCTGCCATGCCCTTGATGGTCTCTACAGAGGAAAAGTGTATCAGCCCCTTTGAGTTTAGGCAGGTCCAGCAGGTAAAAGTGCCAGGGGAATTTCAAGTTGTGCCCATCAATTACTCCTGTGACATGAAAAATCAGAAATGGACCCGGGGGTCATTTTTTCAGTCCTCCCTTTTAACACTTAGCATGACTCTTTGTGGCCTGTACTTCAGTCTCAGCTGCCACCCAGCACCCTCCCAGCCTGTCTGTAATCTCTCAGCCCCCTTGCTCTAAGGAATACACTCCCTCCCTCAGCTTTCCTCTGCAGCCAATAGTTTCTCTTCTCAATTGACCTTTCTTTGTGTTGGAAACACCTCCTAGGAGAATACTCATGGTTTAAAGCTGAAATTCATGTGTCTGAGCCTTAATAGGACATGGAGTAACAATCTGTCAAATAAGTGCATTCCAGATTGCTGTGAAAAGCTGATGCAAAAGCAGCTGACAGGATGCAATGCCAGTTTAGCAGCATGGGGTGTCAGGATGTTATGGGCCAGCCACAGGGCTGGGAAATGAGCTCCTTGTCCAGCAGCAAGGCTCTGGGCATCCCTCCTCCTACAGATATCAGTAGGCTCCAGTATAAACTCTGCCATGGACAACTTTGGCAGCAATTGCCCCATGGAATCTAAAGGGCCATGAAACAATTAATTATCTTTTGCTTCCAGTCACACAGATAAAGTCAAGCAAAGCCCAAACCCTGCTTGCCCATAAATTCTCTATCCTAGAGACTGACTGAAGACTTTTCAGATAGATGTTCTTGGGTAAGTTTTCAAAGTTGTGCTCAAAAGGGTCAGGTAAAAAAATAAATCCTGTTATTTGTTAGAAAGATTCGTGTGTACACCTCTCACATTCAGTGCTTTGAAATGGACCCTTTAATGTCTGGAGGAGATACAAAACCTAAGGCTCTTCTAAAGTTTCAGAATGAGGAAGAAGGCCATGACCTTTAATAATGATTATTCTGCAGAAATAGGACCACTTGTCTTTGCATAATCTTTTACAAAATACCCTTGACCAAAGGTGCAATGGTGTGAGCTGAAACAATTCCTTAAGAGCTGTAAAGAATCAAGGAGGACCTTGAATACATTTAATACATTGAAGGAAAAATACTGATCAAGAGGTCCAGGCCAGAACTGGTTCCACAGCACCCAGCCTCTCTGGATTGCAAAATAAAGAGCCATATATTTGGTAAAATTAGTACAATTAAGTGTGCCAACAGTGGTGAATGTCAGTTCAAACCCATTTCTGAATTTCTTTTTTTCATGTGAATATCATTGATATCTAATTTCTGGCAATATCAGTGAGATTCAGAAAGAAGTTTATCAAGAAGAGATGATTTGGGTGGGGAGGGGCAAGAAGAATCTCTGCTGTTTCAGCAAAACAGAAACGGTGGAAGCAAATTAATTTGGGCAAATTTCCCATTAAAACAAAGCCAAAACCTTTTGAAACTGTCCCAATGTCCTTTCCAAAATATTTTGAACAAATGAGTTCCTTTGAATGGCAATCTACTTCTGCTTTTCAAATTTAAATGAATATACATTCAAATAAAAGGTCAAAGTTGAGATGAAAACTTTCCAAATTTAATAAAAATACTTGCCCTGATCTCCTAGATAGCATTAAGGACAGGAAGCCGCTGCATGCCCTGGAACTCTCTGTGCCCTGAGACTCAGCAGAGATCTCCTGAGCCCCACCACATTTACACAAAACTTACTCTTTGGGTTGTCAGAGGTCTTGAAGCAGCTCCACGTCAGTCCATGTCCCTTCAGCGTCTGGTTTCACGTGTGGTCACTTTGAAATGACAAATGCCATACTTGCACATCTCATGGGTTCTTCTGTGCTTTGGAAAAGAAGAAAGAATTTTTTTTCATGTATAAAAGATTTTAATGAAAAAACTTCTGGCTTAATTACAATATTTTCTACCCAAGAAGCACCAAGTTGCAAGCCATCAGCCATTTACACAGGCCACTCAACCTCAAATTGTAGCAAAAACTGTTTCTCAGTGTGACAGGTTCTCCCCCATCCATGGATGCTCCAGCCTTGTCCTTTGGGGGTTTGTGCCAGTTCAGTCCCCTCGTCCTTAGGCTACATGAGATACTCACAAGAAATAATGAAACAGCTGAGGTGGATGAAACAGTTTCCAGTCTTGCCAAGAAGAGGTTTCACTGGATGAACAGGGATAGAGTTGGATCAACAAATAGAAATATGCATTTTGTGCTCATTCCCTTTCCATGGTTGATCATTAGACATAAGCAAGTAATTTCCCATTTTCACCTCTAACCTAACTTGGGCACTCTTCCTCCATGGCTGTGTTTACTGCTACTGGAAGAACACAAACAATCTCTAGTTCAACTTGGACATGATGAACTATATGTTTCCTCTCGGAAATAACCCAGCTTCCTCTGGAGGCAACAATTAAAAAACCATTAATAAATTATGAGAGCCTTTAACAAGTATTGCTCTGGAATTTTATTAGCTCACTTCCTAACCAGCACTATTGTCCAGATAACCTCTGTTCCTTCAACCTGACACAACCAAGCTGAGAGTTCACTAAACCTGTAGTTAGTTGGTTGGTTGGTTAGTTAGTTAATTAGTTAGTTAGTTAGATAGTTAGTTAGTTAGACAGATATTTTGACTGAGGTAACATCCAAATGTTTCATTCACAGCAACAAACCCCTACTTCCAAATATGCTCCTTACCATAAAATTATTTCTGAAGTTGCATTTAAATCAAAATGTAGTTGCAAAACTGAAACTTGGATTTCAAACTTTTTAAATTTGTGGAGAATCTCTGCACTTTTCCTTCCAAAAATCACCCTTTGTGATCAGAAGAGGAAAATCAAGGCTAAGCTCAAGTATTAGAAAAAGGAACAAGTACATTGCAGTGAAGCCATGCTTAAGGTGACAATGAATTCAGCAGCCACAAAATATTACCTTCATGAGGGTTTTTATTACCACAATATAACCTGAGAGCACAAAAAGTGGGCTCCCTCCCCCTGTTCATCATTCTGGTGAAAAAAAAAAATTAAATCTTGAGCAGCAATCCCTTCAAACCATCATGAAAAGGACTGTGCACAGCCTTGGTATAGTGCAATGAAATTAAAAAAGATGTCATGTAGCCATGTCAGCCACATCTGTGACCCATATGGTGCATGTAACAAGAGCATATGTCTGCACCTAAAGAGAACATTATATGCTGTATAAGGCTGGGACAAATGTAAAAGTGAAGTAGAACACCTTCACGTTACAAACACAGTTTGTTATTTGTGTCACATCAAAGAAAGAGTCTCAAAGAATTATTGGCCTCTGAAGTCATTTAATTATGATTAAGTGAACTAAGAACTAATGTAAATGGTATTTTATACCCCAGTGAATTAAAGTATGAGATCTAGTCAAGGTGAATAAGATTTACAGCCAAAACTCATGCAACCTTACAGTAATTTCATGACACTTTTACTACTAGACTAGACATTTTGGTTCTTGAAAGAATTAAAAGTACACAAGAAAATTTTACTCTTTAGATGCTTATAATAAACCATGAACAGAAAAGAGAATAGGTTTTTTCTCAAGTGATCTATACACTTCTAATTTTATTATAAAAGGAACAAAGATTATGCAGGACAAATACAAACTTCAGATTTTACTACCAAAAAAAAAAAAAAAGGACCAGAGAAAAAGAAAAACAAGCACAATAGAATGCTCACAAATCTCTTCCATTTGGACTAAATCTGACACAGATTAAAGTCTCAAAACTCATCTCTGGCTAATCCCAAATATCTGCCTGCTAAAGAACACGTTTGTTATGTTGGGACTCTGTGCATAATAGGAGCAAGTCAAATCAGCCAACTTCACTTTAAAAGTACTAAGGGTCTTCTCACAGACTTTTAAAGAAAACTGTTCCCAGGTATTTGCCTTCAAATAGAATTAAGGGTGTCCAAGCAGAAGTGCATAACATATCAATGAATAAATAGTTATATTTCACAGCTTTTCCAGCTGGAAGTAAACTCATTTTCCAGTGACAACTGTTAATCCACTCTCTTCGAGAGTCACTGTTTGAAAGGCTCCAGGTAAAGAACAGAAACTTGGCTGACAGAAGAAAGTACCAGATGGCTGCTGGGATGGGAAAAAAATTGAAGGGAAGAAAATGGTGAAATGTGAGTCGTAGAAATAAGGATCAAATCACAATCAAAATGTAAGTAGAGAACCAGAGCCTTTGGATTTTAACAGGAGCCATGTTTGTAACGAAGCATCTCCTCAAGGCATAAACTGGATGGCCTCAAGAGGCCCCTAAAATGCAACACAGCATTAACAAATTGCATAAATTTAACAAATAGAAAGTACTCTTTGAACAGTCTCTTTTGGCTCATGTGGCCATACACTTTTGCACAGACTGATCCCCTCGTACCTCTTACACATAAACTGTCCACTTTTCAATCTTTTAACAAAACTTTAAAATTCCCAATAACCTGTTTGGGAATCAAAGGGATGAAAATCCACATGCTGAAAAAGTATTAATATAAATATCCATGCTGAGGTACTAGACCTTGTCTTAGTAGAAAATAGTGTGGGAGAAAAGGAACTATGGGGCCAAAATTTAGCTCTAAAGACAAAATATGTCACTGACTTAGGAGCACCAAGGGGTCTGGGTTAAAAAATACATTGTCTTGACCTATTGATCACCTCCTTCTGGCTCTAGCCACTAAAGTTAGTAACTTTTGATGTCTCATTTTAACTTGCCTTCAGAAATACTGTCCTAAAGGAAGCTACTAATACTACCTTAACATTCATCAGTGTGCAGATTTGTATAAATTTTGCATATTTGTAGAGCAGCCCCCAGATGGGGACAAGCACAGTGATTGTGGGATATAATCCCCTTAAAGAATAGGGCCACCACTGTCAGCTGTGCTGGGTCACAATAGCTCAGGCACCCATTTTACAACTATCCTGACAAACTATGTTTTAGGGGGATTTCTCTCAAACAGTTACTGTTAATGCTGTTTGGGAAACAAAGAGTTCAGCACGTCATACAGCAAGCTCAGCACCCACAGGTTGTTCTGAGCTGGCTCAGACACCTGGACTCATCACACCCATTCTTAGACACACACTTCTGTTACCTCTTCCTAGACACAGCTCTGCAAAACAGCCTTCCAGAATATCCCCATTTTCCCTTGACTTGCCTTCCATTAGATGATCCTCAGGCTGACTGGTATGAGAGACTTCATTAAAAAATTCCAGTTGAAGTGAACTCGCCGATTCTTACTGCCAATGAAATTGCTTTTGCTAAGAAGCCTGTGTAAAAGACCAACACCTGGAGACATGAGATTGCTCAGGGGATTGGTAACAGGCTATGGAATATTTAATCTCTGGGGTACTGGCTCAAATCCAGAGTCAGGACCAAACGAGAAGCATCAGTCTCTGAGGCAAGCTGCCACACGACACCTTTAAAAATCATAGTGCTCCACTCAGGAGAGTCCTTACCAGCCCTCTGCTGAGAAACTTTCTCCTCTCTCCAGTCTGAACCTCACAGCTGAGACAAGCTGGAAGGCTGTAATTCAGAAATGTGCAAAATGTTATGCCAACACAAAATAAAAGTTTTAGTGCAACTGCCTGAGCAATGCTATGAACTAGATTTAGTGGTCTTTCAGAGGAGGAATGTGTAGGCTCATGATTTCTCTGTTGAAACACACAATAACACAAGAGATGAATGACAGCAGTTCTCCATGCCCAGAGCATAGAGGCTACAAGCAGTTATGCCAATAATCTTTCATTTCCTCCCTACTGGATCTTTATGGATCGATAATCCAACCTAAAAATCTTTAATAATGATTAAATAGAAAAAGGAGAAAATCATTTTAATGGAAATTGAAATGTAGGTACCATCAAAACTAAAAAAAAAAATCTCTTAAAGCCAAACAATACAATGGAAATTGAGTCAGTTTTAAACAAAAGACAATCCCCTGCACCTTTTCCCATACACAGCAGCAGCAGCTGTCTGCTCCTTGTCTGTGATGGTGTTGGAAAGAAAATTCCTGTGCCACTCCCTTCCCTCCTCCCGTGTTATCACTGTCCACAGCAGATTTCTTCACACCCTTCATTACTTCTGATCCTCTTACTCTTCAAGTAAAGACAAAATTATTTGCACTTGATGTTTGGTATCACTGTTCATCTCAATGAAAATCCTGTAACTCCCTCTATTAGTGACCGAGGAGGTCTGTGACTGTACAGTATCAGTGAAAGCACAGCTGGAGAAATAAAACCCATGTAAATAGCTGAAAAGATAGGTAAAAGTCTGGGCAGTGATCCAAAAACACTAAACTACAGACTCCCAACATCTGGTTCAGGGTGGATTCCAAGAAAGACAGAAAGACAGAAAAGAAAGACAGAAAGAAATAATTGATTTATCAGTAGAATTTTTACATAAGGTTTTCATTTAACTTTTTAATTCATAAAAAATTGCACTCAATTATTGTGATTTAATTTCTTCACCTCACTGCATCCTGTTGCTTCACTCAGAAGAAAGTGGACAGGAATTATAAGCAACCCCCAATTTCATACTTTCATATTTTATTGTGATAAAAGCAACTACAGGTAAAAACCTCTAAAGCTTATTGTTCCGCCTCTCTCTCTTTTCAGCTAGGACTGGGTTTATGACACATGTATGAGAATTCTATACTGATTTCATGAGCTTTCAGGCAAATCATTAGAGCAGAGCTAAGCCTGCCAGCTCCCCAGGCTGCCCTGAGCACACCCCAGCTGTCTGGGTGAAGCCCACCTGGCTCTGCACCCACCCGAGGCACCCAGGGCTGCAGCACTCCCACCACCCCTGTGTGAGGAGCATTTTCTGCTTTGAACACTTCCATTAGCTGAGAGCTTCTGCTGAGGACTTCAGAGACAACAGAATTTTCAAAAGCTCATAGATGATTTAAAATCATTAAAGCCCCCCTTGTTTTTCAGGGATGTTTCCACTCTTAACATACCTGAGCTCTTTCCAAACTCCTGCCTCCCTCAGTTAAAAGAGCAGATCATCCATCCCACACAGGACTGCCTGTTCTGGCCACACACAACACCCCAGGCTATCAGCACAGTCACTGTGCCCTGTTGTAGGTAGGACTCCGTCCTTCCAGCTGCTGCCAGTGGCACCCAAACCTCAAAAACTCTTGATGACTGCACCCACAATAATCATTAAATGAACAAATGAGATAATGAGAAGCTCTGAAAAGTCTCCAAACAATTTCAGATTTGCCTAATTTGTGCTTCAACACTGCCTCACTCAGAGCTGAGCCACGAGTGTTTGTGTGCTTTCCAAGTGTTATTACATGCATCCAAACACAGAAAGAGAAATAAATTCACATGGGGTGACTCTGTGATTCTCCTGCCTGAGCACTAATTCCCCCCTACACCAAGGCAAGGTGTGCATTTTCCTACTTTCTCCTCTCTCCAAACAGAGAGACAGTTCAAGACAGAGTTCAGGACTTGGCACAGAGCAAGTGCACAGCCAGGCTGGACACAACTCTCTTGTCTCTTTGCCACTGCTGTGCCTTAGTCAGGGGCTCTCCAGAACATATTTCCATCAGAAAACATTTAATCCAACAAGGTGGTGCCTTCCAGGTAGTACAGACTGTGAGGATGATGGCAACAGGCCACCACTCATGCCTCTGAATCTGTGGTCAGCTTTCCACTTAGGAAAGGAAGCAATGATATTACTGAAATGGGAATCTCATCAGGGCACTGACAGCTAATGAGGAGGAGATGGATTCTGTCCCTCAGAAACACAGTCACCGAAAAATAAGGAAACTACTGTTCTTGATGATCTGTGCAATTTATCCTTTAAGAAGGGAGCCTAAGGGCAGCAATTACACATGCATATTATTCAAACCTGAATTCTTTCCTTGAAACTCTCTTTAAATTATGCCAGTTTACAGGACCATCTTTTCTACCTGCTCTCAGCTTGCTGCCACAGATCAGCTTTCTCCCTCTGCCTGCTCTTCCCCTGCCCATGCCATCTCACTTCTCTCTTTGCACCAGTCCTGGCTTGAAGTGACCCTTAGGAAGCACATTCAGCTCTCCAGACCACCAGAAAACAACTGACTTTCACTCTGAAAATACTTGACTGATGCTCCACTGCCCCAGGCAGAAGAAAGAGAATAAAGCAGCTTGCTGCATAGTTGACAAAGCACGAGTGCTTTGAAAAAATGACTGATGGGCCCTCCACCCCATACCTTTGTGCTACCCACATCAGTCTATATGTGCATTTTCACACCCAGGCACCCAGATCACACACTGAACTAAAGGAACAGTCACAAATCAGAGAGGCAGTTCCAAATCAAACAGCATCTCCCTCCGGGAAACAGTAACACCACTTTATGATGGAAGTGACAGAGAAGTTGCATGAAATGCCCTGCTTCAAGCCAGTACCTTTTACCCCATTTCCTGCAGTTATTAAATTCTTCTGCAACCAAGTAATTTGACAGAAAACAAACTCCAAAAGACAGGACAGGACAGAAAGTTATCACCTGAAGTTGTTTCCAAAGGGTTTGGAAAGCTGGTTGGTTTGGAGATTGCAGGTACCAGGTGATCCACAGTTTTGGGTTAAAAATGGAGCGAAGGAGGAGAAGGGAAACGTCCAAATTCAGCCTCCATGACTGGCCTTGGCAGCCAGTATTAACTAAAGCATTTGACAAATAATTACATTAGACTAGGTAAAAATCCAGCCTTATACAGAATGTATTTTTGCAGCCTACGAGCCACTCGAAAAGCTGAGTCAGGACAGTCAGAAGTAGATGTATATCCTTCCTTTGCAAGGCCCCTGCATTATAGGCAGATCTCTACACAAACAGGTCAAAACCCTACCCAAGACAGTCCAGCTTCATCCCCTGCAACGAAGGCAACACACCAAGTCAGGGAAGTTGAAAGGAAGTCCCTTTTTTCTCCATCTCAGCCCTTTGGCTTTCCACCACCTGGACACCAGTTTGAAAACGATGACCTCATCATTTATCATTTTACCTTTCAGTGCTTTACTTAATACATGACCTGCTCAGTAAAATATTTGCAGACTTGGTACTCTGGTGCTTTATCCCATTACAAAGGCACGCATAACATTTCACATCTCTCTCGTGCAGGTGGTCCTCTGTTCTGACTCAAGGCCAAACAGAATATAAAGTTAGGCCAGTTCAGCAGTATAGGTGAAGGCATCTGAGCTGAGGGAGGGGAGTACAGTAACCAGAGATGCCAGTTGTGGCTATACATTTCAAAGATAGTGCTAATTTATTTATTTGGCTTACAGTGACCAAATCCATCTGTCCAGTACAGATGATCTACCACAAGATGTCTAAAAATCACTACAAATCAACATTTTTTTCATTAAAATTGTTCACATATGTACCAAAGAGCCACAGAAAGGTGTATTAAAAATGGAATGGTTTGGTTCTTTCAGGCAATTCCACTCCATTAAATATTATGAGTACACATGACTGGAAAGGAGGAGGACAGAGGGAAAGACTTTTAGGTCCTCTGTTTATTTTTAGAGTGTTAAAGAGTGAAAAACATAATGCATTTTTAGTTAATTTCTCCTTTTTTCTCCATTCCAATAAAATATTTCCTGTGCTAGATAATATTGCGCTCTCTTAGTAGTTCTACACCAGATGATCTGTTTGCAAGTATCTTCAGACACGATGATTTTGATTTACAACCAGCAAATAGAATGATGGAAGTACAGACAGAGGAGTTTCAGTGCAGGCAGGAGGCCTTTCTTTTCAGCTTATTTACAGAACACATTTGCCCAACTGGTTTTGATTTCTATTTATATTCCTCACTAAGGACATGGATGTGAAATTCGGTGCTTGTGGCACTGAGTTCCTGGGACTGTTGCCACTCTCAGAGATGAGGCTGTGAACTGGGGGCTCAGGGATGTACAGGTCCCTCCCACAGGGGTTCTGACCTTTCCAAAAAGAAGCACAGCAAAGAAGAGTTGGGAAGGAGATTCCCTGTGCAGTCCAGCTTTCAGTAGCACATCTCTTCCATTCTGGTACAGACTGTGCCTGAGCAAGGACTGGCACAGGAGCAAAAGGGCAGATCCAAAGACACACAGGTGACAGAATCTAAGAATGAAAAGAACTCTTTATTATGAAAGGCTGCTAAAGGAAATTGTTGGGTCCACCATGACTGACTTACTGTTGTTTCCCTTTTTCAAAGTCTCAGCTATCCTGCTCTCAAATTAAGATCTGGCTTCAGCTTTTAGAAAGACAGGAATAATAATAAAACCATATTGCTGCACATATGACTTATGATTAAGCAGCTCTTTGGGTTATATACAGAGGAAATGTCTGAAAAGGCACTGGCTGACACTTATCAGAGAATTTGGAAATGGAAATTACAGCAAAAGAAAGTAAATTAGCCAAGAATTTTAAAAGAAACAGGATATAATGATCAAATAGATGACATCAAATTAAAAACCCAGATCAGGAACCAATGCACCAACCTCAGGAAGAGAAGCTTTCAGGCTGGTGACATCATATTTATGTATGTCCTATGTCATTCAGACATTTTCTGGTGCTTTCATTAAAGATACAAAGCACATGATTTTGAAATCCTGGTGGTTTTTGTCTGTGTTGTGTATTACCAGTTTTCCAGGGTTTTTTAGGTTTCTGAAGTCAGTCCACATTCATACTTCTGTTGCTCAAATTTTTCTTCAGGTCAGTATTGGAGGAGAGACCTTTCCAGCAGTATGCTGATTGTGAAGAAAGAGCATTTTTCAAGACATGAGTTAATGAGTCATACTGTTTGTGTTTCCCAAATAAATTAATAACAACAACTAACAATTCATTCCTAAAGTTCCTGCATGCCCACAATTCCAACCAACTGCAGTGGAAGCCAGAAATGCTTTGCAGTTTTGGAATTGAAAACTGTCCTATGTCCTTTCCAGCAGAAATGTCTACATATGAATCTAATGATGGTTAAAAGGGGACCCTTAACATCTTTGGAAGCCAAATTTTAAAACTAAGAATCCTAAACCAGTAAAACACAATAAGCTTATTACAGAACAGAGTCGTCTGAAACTATTACTCCCTTTACTTGTGCACCCTGCCATTGAGCAGGAAATTCTTCTTAAGGGTATTGCCATTGACAACATTATCATTAGAATTACTTCTTATTTATTAATTACTCCCAACACATGGGTAGACCAATCCAAATAGAAAAATGCTAAAGCTGAAACCTGAACTCATGTCCTGGACGAATATTTTAGATGTGTGTACCTCTTGGTACCTAAAGCACATCTGCACGCAAGGATCTCGGAGGTTTGGGGGGTTGTGTTTTGGTTGTTTGGGGGGTTGTGTTTTGGTTGTTTGGGGGTTTTTTTTAACAAGTTGGGTTAGCACTCCCTTCTGTGTGGGAAGAGCAGAGGTGGCTCAGGACAGTGCCCAGGTTGCAGCAGCCTCGTGGGCTGGGCTCCAGCCTGCAGCCCTCCAGCACCCAGCTCTCCTGGGTGGGAGTTTTTAGGAGCTCCATTCAGGAATGTACAGTAACACATAAAGCCACTTTGGCTTCTGCACTGCCAGACAACTGGCTTAACTCTGCCCTGGAAAGAAATACCCGAGCGTGGGGCTGTGTGCTCGGTGTGAGGGAGCAGAGCGCCCGTGCCCAGCGAGCTGGGCCTGGCTCAGGGCGCGGAGCTGGAGCGCAGGGCGGCCGGCGCTTCACCTGTGTGGGGAGAGGAAGGCAGGGCAGCCAGGGTTATGTAAGCAAATTCCCGGCTGGAATGTGCAGAATGTACACACAGGGTGTGCCGGGCAGGCCGAGAGCTGGGGCCAGGGAAGAGCCTCCCAGCCCAGGGGCAGCAGGTTCCCTGGCAAAAGGCGTTCCCCAAACGCAGCTCCGCGTTCTCCGCTCTTGCTGCGCTCAGAGAGCAAAAGTCAGCGGGTACAAGCGTGGACGGTGCGGTGAGCTATTTAATGCTGCTAAGATAACCGTGAATAAAACAGTCTGCATTTCTCCAGTGGCCTCGTCTCCTTCCTGAAAGGCAAGACTTCTGCAATTGTTGGCAAAAATAGTGCAGGCAAGATATACAATCGAAGGTAAAGAAAAAATTTCACGCCATTTCCGGAGCAGTCTGGGTTTTAGGCTCGCTACTTTGGATTTTTTCCCATGACTAATTAACACATCCCTCCCTAAAATCTACTCAAAACCCCAAGCAACTAAAGGGAAAAAAAAGGAAAATTTCAATATTCAATGAGTCTCCTCTAACCACTGAAATGCTCCTTTTGTTTTCCTCTTCAGGTGCCGTTTGAAACACCCAAACCCAATGGTAAAGGTATTAAAAGTAAGTCTAGTGCAAATTTACAGATGTTTGTAGAGCAAGTGCTTATGAAATCATGAAATAAAACCTCATCCAGCTGAGAGGCAGATTTATCTAACTAGTGTGCAAACCCAGGGATCTGTGTAAATTTGTGTGATGAACACATTTGCTGAATACTTGACCACTGGCTTTGCAATCCTGCTGTGGGCATACAAAAGTGTGCCCGAGTATCCTCTCACTCAGTACTAAGTGAGTTTGGGGCAGAATTCCACTCCAGCTCAGCTACAGCACCGCATCCCGTAAGTGTTTTGTGACTGCCAACAAGAAATCTGAGTTAAACTATCTACAGTGGTACTTGAACTAGCTCTACTGATCAGAACTAATTATAAGAAAAGTTCACACATTGAATGTCAAAGATGAATCCACAGAGGAAACATAACACATGAAACACATGTTCCAGACATGCTGTTCAAAACAAATCTGAAAAAAAATAAGGTCAAGGGACCTGGAATATTTCTCACAGAGATTCTGCAAGTAGTGAAATGGCGTTAAATAAATTACATGGTTTCAAATTACTCACCCTGCAACTACAGACTACAGAAGAGTCTGGCTCTTTGGGGTACCTGCTAGAGCACAAATGTGTCTGGAGAAATGCACACAGAAGAGCAAAAACACTCAGACACTGTGTAACTGTTGGCCATTACTTACTTTCTATTTCATAAACAGCAATCTCTTCTTCAGCAGCAGTGTGTTGGATGGACTGACTGAGCAGCTCTGTACTGAGAAATTGTGAAGACAACCATTAGCAGGCACTGAGAACATCCACATCTATCACCCCAGTGTGCACAGGCCCCCAGCAGCAAGGGACAGGGACATGCAGGCTCACAGCCTTCTCTGAAGCCCTCATACCAGCTCTGGGCAAACATCAGTGCAGGACTGGGGCATGAAGGTAAATTTAATTTAGAACCAGGTGTATGTCCCAGCATTTGGTTACTTTTGCAGGTCCAAAGAGTGACACAATTGTGTGACCACCATTTCCTGAGATAACAATGTTCTCTTTTCAAAAGGGATTGTTCACCGTGCATTCAGCTTCTGAATGAAAAGGATCCCCAATTCTTCTGGAAATTTCATGTTCTCAAGTGCCATTTTTCATAGAAATGGCCTCGTTTTTGAGTTCATAGAAAGCGGAAAAAGCAATAAAACCTTTAGATGCGAGGTGATTTGTCATCTTGCTAGAAATACTTGAACACAATTCTAATTCTCCACCGTCCCAGGAAAGGCTGCCTTTAACACACTGAGAGCCAGCTTGGGCTGTGAGCCAGCAAAGCACTCCAGCATGATTTCAGCTTTCACTGTACCACTGCCTGGAGTGAGATGACTTAAAAACCATTACAATTAAAAAGCCTAAATGGCTTGCTAATTTAGAGCCTTGGTGTGAACTTCCTAGAGTAAGTATCATAGCACACAGCTACACAATTTTGAGTTTATAATGCCCTACCACATGGCCCAACCTGAGTAAGGATCTACAGATGAGCTCCAGGTGAAATTAGATGGGAATGGACAATACTTGCAAAAGGCCCTCAGCAGAGGCCTTTGTATTCGAATCTTTTATCCCAGTGTAGGTGAGAGTATATTTTATACATCCCAGGAGGAAAATAACTTAGTCAGAAAGCTCTCAAGGAAAGATAAAGAGTACAGACAGAAAAGCTATTGTGCATAAATCCAGGTGGAATCATAAGTCTTTCTCAAAATGCTGAAAGAATAAACCCCCCTCCCACAAAGTACAGGATAAGATGTGGTTCCCATACACATCTGAGTGGCAAAGCAACTTCCCACATCGTCACATCTGCCTCCTTTTTCCTCTGTTCCATGGCTTCAATTCTGTCGTGACAGCAAACACAAGAGGGGGCACGGAGCTGTGTAGGCACCTGGTCAGGGCAAGGAGAAAAGGAGGGAAGAGGATTTGTACCTCAGATATTTGCATATGAATTTGGCTTCAGCCTGCATCGAGTTTACATGCCTTTGAACACTTTCTGTTTCTTTCTGCATTCTTCACTGCTCCATTTTATTTATTTTTGCCTTCTGCTTCTCAGATCTTCTGCCAGACTGCTTATTGAATTCTGCTTGTTGCACTGAAAACACCATTGTTGTCATCCAAATTAATCCTTGAACATAATAAAAACCTCAAAATAGCTCAGACAACCAGTTTTCCATCCTTTGGTCTCGCTTCAAGTGCAGTATAAAAAGCCAGGACTTGGGAGCTCTGATAGTTTACACAGGACCAGTCCTAGGTACACGGCATTTTAAAAAGCAGGCAAGGGAGACTTTTCCTTCCCCACCAATCTTTTCCTGTCACCAGCTGAAACAGAGTCCCCCACCATTCCCAGCCCAGTTATCCCCTCTTCCAAGATGATCCATTGCAAGACTTAATGGTTTTCAAATAAACTCAGTATTTCTGAAATGTTGAGGTGGCCTTCTGTGACAGGTTAGTTGAGAAACAAGATAAACTAAGGTTACCTTTACTTTGAGGGACGAGGGAAGGGAACCATCTCCTAAGAGCCTCTGCTGAAGCAGCAAGACACTTTGGCTACAGATTTCCTGTTAAGTCTTCTATGTTCCTCTCCATTCGAACTGCACAGTGGAAAAAAAAAATAGGAAAAATAAGACCAGACAAGCAAAGGCAAGGCAAGACAAGACAAGGGGGGAAAAAAAAGAAAAAGAAATACGATAGGAGCATATTTTCCCCAAACCTGTATTGCCATTATCTGCCCTCATCCTCAACTTTTTTCCCTTTCAGACTTCCCAGAGATGAGAAGGGCTCTGAAAAGACTAAACACTCTTTTGCTGCAGATCAAATATCTGTGCTTTTAGCAGTCCATCAGCATGGAAGGGAGCTACAGTGACTGAACACAGCAGCGCCCAGCACTGCCCCAGTGAAGCATTCATTCCATGCTGGGTGGAGAACAAAAGGCTGAGGCTGTTCTGAGGAGCTGGACGATGCTGCTGCAGGCAGTGATGGGCACTCTGCACCTTGGTGCCAGTCAAAGCAGGCAGTGGGGACACCCAGCAGGTGACACAACCTGGTCACGACAGGACCTGGTCAGCCTGTCAAATTTATACTTTTTAACTACTGTCTTTTGTGTGTTGTTTCAGGGAGGAGGAGAAAAAGAAAGTGGCAGATGCTGAAAGAAGGAATCACTAGAGGAAGGAATGACAGCATGTAGAGCACCCTGAGAGCTGCACAGACTCAGTTTTCTTATGAACTTAATCCCAAAACCTCTCAACAATAACTAAAAATCCAAAACTGCAAGTAAAAAATGAATTTTATCTTGGTGGCTTTGTCCAGTCTCTCAGTACTGTATTTTTTCAAGGATAGCTTACCAACTTCAGTGTTTTTTATTTCCCTGATTTGAACTAGATTGCAAATAAATATCATAATGTGAGTTTAAACAGCACATCAGTGAGAAAAAATATTCACTTGAAATATAAGCAAAACATTCAGACTGGGAGCATAATAATTTTTGAAGTTGTTTCTGACTTTTAAAGGACTACTTTAGATCTTTTCCTACAGTCTCCAAAACCCCCATTTTACTTTTTCACATAGAATTTACAATTATTCCTACCATTTATGTCATCCAGTAGCACTTCTAAATTAGAAAACCAGACTGGAACTTCAGCAGCCTGTCTGAGTATTAACCAATCTTTGCTCCTCCACTCTGACAAAGCCCTGGCTGAGAGATAAAAAAGAATCACATACCTTACTTGTTACGAGCTATTCATGCCAACTCTTCCTCTTGCTGCTATGCACTAATCACAAATTAGAAAGCATTTTCACGTTGTCAACACAGAGACCTCATGTGAATACAGACATGAGAAATAAATCAGAAAAGTAACAAAATCTTTGAAAGTATGCTTATGCTAATTTAGCAAAGAATTAATTGGCCAGAATTTATGCAGGCTGCTCTCCAGTCTGTAGATATATAAGATGCTGTTGTAGCAAACAGTCTATTTTTAAAAACTACTCTTTAACCATAAAAAGTGTGATTAAACCCAAAACATTTCAAGCATTCACTTTTTACACGCACTTGATTTTGCCATACACTGATTTGGGGAAGCCAAATTGTAGTTTTCTGCTTCACTTTCTGTTCATACCAGGTTCCCTTTTTAGCTCCGACACTAAACACAGCAGGTTTGGGTTTAAATAAAAACAGTTTCCAGGGGTATTGTGGATATATTTTCCAGCTCAGAGATATTCCCACTCATATCAGACCCTATAAAAAACAAAACAAAAAGCTATGTCTAACCAATATTTTAATCCTAAAATATCCACCAGTAGTCCTCTAATCCTGAAAGATAAAACCAGAATAAAATCACTACATTTATGTAGAGCAAAGAGCCCTCCTAAAACAAAGCCTTAAAACTGTGGGGAGTTTTCCTGAGTATTTTGCCATGCACTGAAATAGCCAAGTGCTTCAGGAGGTCTGAGCAAAAGTTCAACATTGACACTTCCAGCCTCAGCAGAAAAATTATCCTGTCACTTGGAGAAGTATTTACCACCTTGTAGCTGCTCTTTCCCATGCCAGTGTTTCTGTCCTCTCAGAACTGCTCAAGAGGGATACTCTTCCTTGTTTTAACTTGGCTGCCATCAATAAGGGGTAACTGATAGAGAAGAAAGTAATGTGCATAGTTGCCTCTCCACATCTCTGGAATCCTTTGAACTAGAAGCCCCTCAAAGCTTTCACTGAAAGGCAGGTTTTTGCACTTGGATGGGGCTGATATCCTTGAAACCATAATATTTACATTCTTTCTCTTTTATATTGCTTTTCCTAAATGCTTCCATGAGACAGTTAAAAATAGAAGGTGAGACACTCTAACTAGACAGAAGGCTATCTGGTGGTGTGGTGCTCCCTGTGGCTTCTCCCTGCCTGTTCCTTTTTGATGAGTAGGGCAAATACCTACCAGGTCAATCCCTGCATCTCTTCCTGCTCCTGCCAGCAAGATTCCCACATTGCAGCTCTCCAACCTGGCTCTCACCCAAGAGGCCACAGGATCTCTTGCACAGGTTACAGAATGAGAGCTGCCGAGAGTTTCATGTGCTGACCTGGAAAACGAAATTGGCTCTTCTCTGGAGGATCTATTTGAGGCCCTTCCTCAGTTTATCTCATCTTGTCTGCCATCCATGCCTGTTCTGGGAGGTTATCTGACATTGCAGCATTTCAGCAAAATTTTAGGAATTCGCTCTTTTCTTGTTCATTTTATCAACATATTTTCAAACAAATTGAGTTGTCTTTTCAATGTCACTTTCTTAAGGTCTCCTCATAGTAACTCATCTCTTGAATGCTGAAGTCTGATACAAAAAGAAGTTTCATCCTGTCTCAGGCCTTTCCTCTCAGAAAGTTTCCTGCAGATGTGATCTGCTTCATTTGGGGAATCTCCAAACCCTAACCAGCGTGGGAAGAGTGGGACCTCTCACTCATCTTGGTGCAGGATACAGCTGAAGGGTAATACACAAAAGGAATGGTTCTTGAAATCCCCACTATCAGCCATAACTTCTTTATAAATCTGTATTTATACGGCTTAGAAAGCAGCAATGCTCAAATGCATCTGATGTTTTTCATTCCAAATGCACTTCTTTCCTATAAATAACATTTAAATCTGTTTAACCGTATTGTGAAAAGGCAAATGTGATTAAATGATTGAACTAATTTTACTTCTTCCTCACTTTATTTTGTGACTGTTTTTTTGTGGTCCTTTATGCTTGATTAGTCTTTCATATTATCTGCCAAATGTCCTCTCAATTTAGATTCCTCCTCAAAACCAGTAATTTCTCCACCTCTACCCTTTCCTTTAAATGCAACCAATGGCTTGTCCCTTTCAGGCTTCAAATCTTTTCACTAGGCCTACACTTTCAGTGTTTATTTGTACAATATCTGATTAATTTGCAATCCTTTGAAAATTCTTACTGATATTTTAGTAGGTATTTTTCCCCTCACACTTAGGAAGTGATAGAGTGTTTGTCTTTTGTGAAGCCAGAGAGATAAAACAGTGATCCATAACTACATGGACAAAGCACAGTGGAAAAATGAGGTGGTTTCAGCCAGAAAAACTAACAATCAAGAACCTTTTGGCAGGTCTGAGTTTTAACTTAAAGCTGCAAAATACATCATTTGAGACAGTTTCAAGTCTTGACCAAATCTTTACTGGAAACTACAGTAGCAAAACAAGGCAGAGTCTCCTGAGACCCCCTCACATCTCAGCTAGCATAGTTAATCACCTGGCAGCTTGCAAGCATTTATTTCACGTAAGAGGGAATGTTCCAAATGATTCTGGAATTTGATGGAAAAGATTGTTGAATTCAATAATATTAAAACTCTGGCAGCACTAGTCAGTGTCAAACTTGCTGGGCCCAAAATATGATTTCTCTTCAAATATTATTTCCTTCTCATCGAGTTTAAACACTGCGAGGCTCCAACCTACACTTGTTCTTTGCAGGACCAACTGGCCTGAAATTTTACAGACAAAACCCAAACAATTCACCCTGGGGCCTCACCATAAACAAAGTTATATATGAATGCTATTTTTATTACAAAAGCTGTAAAGATTTCCTGGAAGCTCATCTGTGAAGTTGCTGAATACTACATACCTAACTGAGGTTTCCATGATACTGCCTCCAACTCCATGGACTTTCCAGGAGACAGGAAGATTTTGAGTATCCTGCTCCTGTTCCAGCAGAAGTGCCCAGGTCGAAGGAGAGTATTGCTAGCCAGAGTTAAATAATTAAGAATATATTTATGATTTTGATTAAGCATTGGTTTTTTTCTTCTGGAGATGGCAGCAGCATCTATGCACAGATCACTTAATTGCCTTTTTGACTTTTCATTTGAGTGCCTGGAGAGAATAATATTGCCTTTAGTAAGTGGAAGATGTGACAGACATTTTTGCAACATGTGACAAACTGGTTTCAGTCTCTCTCCTCCCCATCTCACATCCTCAGCCTGAGTCATTCCTTCAGCTCTTCCCCAGTTTGTTTGGCAATCGTAGGTGCTGTCAGTCACCTTCACACACAGGCCATGAGCCCTGAAAAACAGTGGGTGCACACAATCCTACAATTCTCATCGAGCTGACCTTTTCAAGTAAATTGATTTTATTTTTCCAGACCAAGCTTCTATCAACAATATCCCACCAGATAAATATAGCTGAGAAAATATAGAGCCCAAACACCATATGGGCAAGCTGCAACAATGCCATTAATCTGCTCACCTGCCTGTCCTGCCTCCTCCCACCCCAGCCCCACATCAACTCCAGATCTTTCAGATGTCTTTAATGTTTAGTTAAACACAGAAGGTCTTTTCCTCTGTTCCAAGTCTTTCAGTTACTTGCCTAAATACTTCTAGAGTGACAGTTTTCAGCATATAGCTCTCTCCAGCATTATGCAGACCACCCAACACTTCAGTTCTTTTACCCTCCCTTCTCCTCCTACAGCTCTTTGCATCTTGGGTTGAAATTTCTCAGAGGATCAACAACACAACACGTGTTCAACTTGTAATAGATTCAGCATGTAATAGATGAAACCCTGATCCTAAGTGGTCCTTGGGTGCTATCATAATGCAAAGTGACACCATATATTTTTGGGTTTAAAATAAGCTTCTGATTCATGCTCCCCTGGTATTGGCAAGACCACGTGAGTGGGACAGAAATAAATCGTGTGACCTCCATATCAGCAGGGGATCTGCTTTAGGTTGTGCTCGAAGAGCAGAAATGGGAGAAGGGGGAGCCAAACAGGCAGCACTTCAATCTTCCTCCTCCCCCTCCCTGCCTTAGCTCTACCTTAGCCCTTGCAGGCCTCTGCTTCCATCCTCCAGGGCTTCCTTCTGGCCTAAACTTCTGTTTGCTTCACAGTGTCCTCTCAGCACATTTCCAAATTCTACAAAACAAACAGCGTTAGTCTATTTTTTCTTACAAGCTACAGATGAGTGTCAGAGAGCAAGCTACTGTCAAGCAGGCAAGCTCCAAAGTCTTTCTAAACAGAGATTACTTTGTTGAATAAAAAGGATTTCAGAGCCAAGGAATGATCATGTTTATTTTCTTATCTCCTTGATGAAACAGAACTAATTTCTCTTACGTTCAAAGAGATTGTGCTCAGAGAGCTCAGTTTTTAGAACTGCAACTCCAACATTCCCATTAGGTTCTCCCTGCAGTTTAAACTTTTGAAAGCAAAATACAGACAAACCCGTTGGGTGTGGTCTGATGCCCATCCAAGGAGGTCTCTCAAACCATATGTTTCTAATGGTTCTAATCTATGATTAAATCAATCCAAAAGAACAAGAGCTGTGTGAAAGGAGAAAAGAATTTTATCTAGAAATGAAAG
Organism: Climacteris rufus; assembly: GCA_013398175.1. NCBI lineage: Eukaryota > Metazoa > Chordata > Aves > Passeriformes > Climacteridae > Climacteris > Climacteris rufus. Next base: position 166,514 of record VZRZ01002373.1, on the reverse strand, counting down.
AAAATTCAATCAAGTGTCACTTTCTGAGACATTTAAAAGGTGCTACATCTACCAGCAGGTGCTAAAGACAGGAAAATCTTATTCAGTGATCAGTGCTTTCCCTCCCATGCACAGAACAATGGGTTCTGCTCCTCATCACAAACCACAAGACCAGCGAGCAGCTCTTCTAGCAGAAAACATAAAAGAATTTGCCTTAAAAAAAAAGACAAAAAAACCCCACAAAAACCTAGCTTATCCTTTGGAACCCATTTGTTAGTCTTCTCTTCACGTTTCCAGTTGTAGAAATGCAGATAATTACAGGGCAATAGGCAGGTTTGAATTGTGTGTGTGTGACGATGCACTCATTCGTGCAGAGGTGCAGGTTTACTTACAGAGAGGTGCAGAATTTTTAACTGTGGTTTGACAACATTTTAGGGGAACACAATAACATGCAGCTGCTGTACCTCAGGTCCTTGAGATAAAAACTGCTCAAACCAGTATGTGTGTTTTTCAGAATAACTATGTTTATAACAAAAAAATGACGTACTTGATTGTTCCGTAGTGGCACCAAATTACAGTGTCCACATTTGGGGATCCCACATAAAATATCCTATACCAGGAGCTCATAAAAAGGGAGTAAATTCACAGCGGAGCCATCTGTACTTGCCTGGATGTCCCATCTCAGTGCCAGCACAGCCTCCCCTGGCCCAGACAGCACTTGTGTGACACCACCCAGCCTTAGCCTGGCTCTGCACTGGCTGCACCGTGCCAGGTACAGCAGTTTGGTGCCTCTCCTCCTGTTCCCAGTGTCCCGGGACACGGCTGTGCTGTGAGCACAGAGAGGCACCAAGAGACACTGCAGGAGACAGGCAGCTCTGCTGGTATCCCCGTGCCCTGAGCCTCTCCCTGCTGCATCCCTGGGGAGCCAGGCTCAGTCTAACCAGGGAGGTGGATGAAAAGGATCACTGGCTTCTTTTGCTCCATCACAGCACATTCCTCGGACCCCAGCCCTCAGGGGCTTTTCTGAACTTGCTGTGTGCTACACACACTTGGCTGTCTCATTAAACACCACGTTTGGCAAATCCTACCTGCCCTAGGCCATGTCTACACGGTAAAGCTTCGCCCAAGTTTTGCACACCCAAGGTCAGCTCAGGCCATGGAAAATGCACATCCTGTAGCTGACACTGTTACAGTGGTGGGACTCCAGGGACCTGATCCTCTCTGTGCTACAGCAGAGTCCAGGTCAGCACACCTTCTGCTGTTAGGCAGTGAAATCCCTAACCCAGCATAGAACCTGCTGGCAGAATGTGCTGTGCCTCCACGAGGTCATCTGTCCTGGAGCCACAGCACAATAAATAGCTTTTGCTGGGTGCACAGGACATACTAATTGCAAGCTCTATCTGCACACTCCCATCTGACTTCTCTTTGTTCACTTTCTCTTCCTTATACACCATAGAGCTCCTTAGCCTTCACTTTGGAAAAGACTCACAGTTGCCTCAGGATGTAACAGAAATTCTCTGTGAATTTTTCATGTTGTGTTTACAAAATACACAGGTTAAAACATGCTTTTGGAGCTCAGTTTCTTGCAGATATCAATTATATGAAGGCTCTTTTTGTTAAAATTATTATCAACATTTCACTGGGGGAGACACATCCAGTACCAAGAATGCAAACTGATGGGAGCCAAGGGAGTCGGTGATAGGCAAAGAGGGCAACACCAGGTCTTTGGGATTGTCACTGACACATCATGACAAACATTCCCAAGCATGTTCTGTGCAAAATAAACTATGCCCTTTCTCCTTAAAATAAACATCCTTGATATACTTACTGAAACCAGGAATGTGCCATTATTAATGATAATGTAGTGCAGGAGACAGCTTTTCTTAAGGTTACCCAAAATATTTTTGCTGCTTCATCAGATGTATTGTTAGAGCTCACCAAACCCAGAGCTGTGGTGCACCTGTTTTCTCTCAGACACATCTTATTTTTCTTCCTTGGAAGTCTCAGCTGGCGTCCAGGTTTTCTTAAATTGCTACCAGAGCTAATTGCTAAATTGCTACCAGAGCATTGCCCCAGAAGATGGGGAGCTGCTTTCTGCAGTGAAAAGTGAACAAATGGGTGGACTCAGTGAAGCAGAATGGCCAACAAGGTGGAAAGAGCTGGTGCTAAGAGCAGCACAGGATGGAAGAGAGGATGCAGCAGCTGCAGCCAGGCAGGCAACCACAGCACTTTCAGGGGCTTTGATTTGGGGGTGCTCAAAGTAGGAACATTTTAGGGAGGCTTGGGGGAGAAAGGAGTAGCTTGGGGCTGGTAAAAAGCTGGCAAACAGGTGGTTCTGCTGGGAGTCACTCAGCTATGAAATCACAAACCCAGGGAAAATATTTACTGAAGCCCAGATTTGCTCCACCTGAAGGCACAGAAGGCAGTCTGTTTTCTTCATTTGTTTTTTTATTTCTTTTGCTTGTTTGGATGCTCTGTGATATTATTCCAATATTATTGTTAGGTGGTTTCTCATTTAAGAAGACATTGTATTCAGCCTAATGGAATGGCTTCCCAGCCTCTGACTGTTCTTCCCTCACAGAAAAATTAATCTCACAGTAGTAACTACAACAAACCCAGCAGTGGAAAGAGCAAATGGCCAAAGCTAAGAGTAAGCAATGGTTTTGAACTTGCATCCAGTTAGGGAAGAGAAACTGAATTCAACTCAGTCAGCAAACTCACAGCTTGGTAAAGGCTTTGTTGAACACTTGCAGAGAAATTATTGACCACAAAATCATGTATCTTTTTGAAACCAACAATAACAACCACTAATAGCCTGTTCTGAGGGGGCTATAATACTAAAATAATAATGATAATTCAAAAATCTAAGTAAATCTGGGTAATTGTATGCACACACAATGGAAAATACTACTTTATTGTGATATTCATCTCAAGAGGCAATATCAACGTTTTCACACTGGCTTCAGGAACCACATCAGGAAATCAAACAAATATTATCCCATGTGTGCAGTGAACTTCTTTCTTCTTGTAACAAGCAAACAAAAATTATTTTCTTAATAAACATTCAACAGACAAAAGCGCTACTGAGAAAGATCACAAGAGTAAGAAAAAACAGTGATATTGATGAAAACAAAAGCTTTCCTCCTTCCAGTCAGGAGTGGCTGGAATTGACAGACAAGGATTACTTTTGGCTGGTGTTGCACAGAGGTGCTCTGTGGATGGGACTGAGATGAGCCTGTCGTGCTGCTGGGGACACCTTGGAAAATACCCACAAGTAACAAAAACAAACAAATAGATGATGCAACCAGACATAGATAAGATCCAAATGCCCAGTCAAGGCTATATAAGAATTCTCTTTGGGGATATGATCTCAAGAAGAAAACGGCCGTGCAGGAGAATTCTCCCAGGCTGATAAATTCCATGTAATTTTTCAGCAGATACACACTCAAATTATTTCAGGGAGTATCCCTAGAGAGCCTGTACTGCAGGACATGCTCCATGCATGCAAACCTGCATGGCCTGGTAAAATGTGATGGCTTTTAGAGGGGACAAAACTGCATGAAAGCCTCAGTCCCACCACACTGGATGTAGATTGTCATCTCTAAGAACCCAAGCACAGTCAGGTCATGTTAAACTTTGTCTGCATTACGTTCCTATTGATATTACTCATGGAAGAAAGGTTGGGATATTGCATTAGCAAGCAAGGAAAACAGCATTAGAGATGGGTTAAAGAGTAATTCTAGGGTGGGTTCTTAGAAATCTTCAATCCAAAGAGCATTAGTTGCTAAAAGACTAAACCACCCTGAGAACAGCACAGGGCAATGGTTGCATTTTTCTAAGCAGCCCAGCATCTCTAGATTTTTATTTGCCAGGTTCCCCACACCTATTATCTCCCTTATGTTAGGGAATGGATGTTCTCACCAAGCAGGATTAGTCTCCTGTGAGGGTCGTTACTTTGCCAACAATAATAAACAAGCAGTAACCATTTTAAACTTCGGAAGATTTAAAATGAGGTTCAGGGAAATGCTTGTTCCCTGCTTTCATTTTCAGGAAAAGAAAAAAAAAATCTTCAGGGGAATTAAGGGGGAGAGGGCAATTCTTCCCTAGAGGTTCAAATATATCTCCCAGGCAGCACAAAAAAAATGTTGGTATTCTGTACCACCCAGTGCCTGCCCACTTCTATGCTTGATTACCCCGATAAATCAGGAAACCTGTTTGTTACAGACTCTCCTTCCATTACAGCTGCTGCTCTGGTTAACATCTTCTGAATCATCCAATTCATCAGGATCACATCCATGGGGCTTTAATCCTTTGATTTTTTAAGTTACTTTGTTCTGAATTTTTCGCTTCATCCCCTTACTGACAGAGGAACTGGATAAAGATAAATAAGTCAGAGTAGTATTGTTTTTCTGCCCTGCTTTTTATTCTGCAAGGGGAATTGGAAGGGGGGAACAGGGTAGCTCTGCATTTCACAGTTCTTTAGTGGTATCACTCAGTGTTGATGGTGCAGCCTCAAATCTGAAGAGTCTGAAAACCAGTCCTAAGCTTCTGAAGTACAGTCAGCTTCACTGTGTTCTCCCAAACATTCAAATGCTATCTTAAAAAGTTGTATCTTAATTAGACAAATAACTTAGTGGTTATTTGAATCCCTCCATCAGTGGTAAGCCTTTCAGTACTAATTTCTGTAAAAAGAACAAAACCAGGAATTGAGTTACAGCTGAAGTGTAATAGCTACATAAATTATAGGGAGTGCCAGAGCTGGGAAGGGAAATGGGGAACACAGTAGGTCAAATGGTTGCTAATGGGCTCCCGAGTCATTCACCTGCTCAAATCAAAATCTGACACGGGTACAGCACTGGAAGGACACAGGAGAATGTACCCTAGAGCACCATTTCTCTCAGCATGGTTTTAGGATTAACACACACAAACATTGTTCATCCCCCTGCCCTCAGCAGCCACTGCCAGCATGTCTCTGACCTAACCCACTCAGCTGAACGCCCTGGGATTGTGCCAAGTGAAGAATATGCTGGAAGAGCAGTGACAAACACAAACCTGCACCCTTTGGGGGACTTCAGCAGCAGGGCCACCTCCTCCCCAGGGAGGGCTGAAGCAAACACAGGAGGAAGAAGTTGGCTCCTTCCTCCTCCGCCTGCCCAGTACCGAGCACATGGGAATGCCAGCACTGCCATATTAAAATAAATCAGCATAACAGCCTGTGACTTGGGAGGAAACACCAATCTCTAATGGTGTTAGTACATTTTTACATAGCATGCATATAATATACAAAAATATGACAAAATAAAGGTAGTGACTAAACCTTAAATTTTTCCATGGTTTTACTATTGATCTTTGTTTTGAAAATCACACTGCGTATTTCTTTGTGAAAATGACCTCTACAGAGATTCCTGAGACTGAGTTGTTCCAAGTTTTAGCAACCTTCAGGACAGATTTCAAAATCTAATAGAGACAATTTACGAGAGCAAAAGATGAACTTTGATAGAGAAGGAACGTCTCTAATATTTTACATACCTCATGCTGGATAAGACTCACACTAACGTTTATAAATTCTTAAGAAGAAAATACCACAGCCTTGCTTTTCTATTCTCCTCACCTGCCTTTTTCCATCTATTATTTTTTCTCCTTTCAATAATGGAAAAACCTTATGTCATTGCAAGGAAGTATTTTATTGAGCAGTATAATGGACTCAAGATCTGAATCCAAGGTTACCAAGTGAAAAAGTACCTGTCTAGCCATATTATGTCAGAAGGGACAAGTCCTTAATTATCGAGTTCCTATAATTATGAACAATTATTTTGCTTCTGAATAATTTCCCAAGAGCCATAAGGAATATATGGATCAAAAAAAACAGTCTATGGCATCAACAAAAGTACAATTTCTGGCCTGTCATATTTAAGGCAGAGAAAGACAAAGTAAACATGAATAAATTACAAAAAAAAAGCATAGACACAAGCCTTCCTTGAAAAATCTGTCTGATATTTGTGACATAAATGTTTAAATAGCTGCTTTTGATTAAATATATCTGGTGTATTAAGCTTCCATTGAAAATATCTTGTACTAAAGGCTTTGAGCTCTTGTGTTGATTGGACACCGTTGCACTGTATAAATCTGACTTGTGGCAAACTATAAAATAATCAACTAAACCTGAACAGGAAGAAGTTTGTGAAGAGCCTCAGAATCATAGGAAGCAATTTTCCCACAGTCTCTCTTTACTTCAGAGCTTTCACTGAATTAAATTAATTGACAGAACAGGTAGCTGCATTAATATTATTAGAAATATGAAATGAAAACAAGATTTTCACTTGGCCAAAAATCCAAGTGGCCGGCAGAGAAGAGAGTATGCTCCTTTTACGAGAAAAAGCCACCTGCTATTTTTGCTATTTTTTTCCTAGAAAACTTCCCTCAAACAGAACAGAAAGATCCAAAAGGAGCAGTACCACGCATCACCCACCTCCAGCTGGGGAACAAATATAGACCAGGGCCAAAAAACAACCATAAGGATAAAGAAACAAGACCCACAATAAGGGGTACAAAAATGCAGCACTTGGAAAGGTGACATAAATAATCCAGCAGGAACATTTACCAGACTGTGATGAAGCTTGGGCTACAAAGAGAAATGGCATTGCTCAGGAAACAGACTGGGTAAGATGACACTGGTTTTTATAATCACTTGTTGAAAATACAGTAGGAAAAAAAGTGCCAAATAGCAACACATCTCTGAATACCTGACTTCCAAAATAGAGATTGGACTTGGTAGAGGTCACTATTATTCTTTATAAAACAGGGAAGACTTTTTTACTTTTAAGTCTATAATTAGACTTCAATGGAAAGTTACAGTGTAAGCACAAGAAAACTGCCAAACTTTCAATACAATGTGAAGAATAGTACAATCTTTATTCGAGTCTGGTCTGGACACGTGTTCTATTTTAACAAGTACTTTGCACTGGAAAAGTTCTCAGTCACAGCAAATTTTTAGTACCATTGGAACCAGATATTTCAAAATATGTAGAGAAACAGATCATTGTAAAAGAGACATCAAAAGTTTTACCTTGAAGCTCTCCAAGGCATCCAAGTATAGTGGGGATAAGAATAACACAGGCCTAGTGCTGACCCCCTGTTCCCCACCCCATGGGACTGCTGATTTTGGAGCCCTCCATGAACATCCCTGGCTGATGGAGGCCTCAGTGAACCACGGGTCCTTGTCACATCATCATCATAACTTTGTACAGTTGGCAGTCTGTTTTCCAAGGAAATCAGGACACACTCAGCTCAGATATTGAATTTCCTTTCACCTCTCCAGAGGATGGTCTTTCCAACTCAGGGTTAAGCTTGTTTGCAATTCCTGGGGAAATGGATTGCTGCTATTGCTGCTGTCTGCATTGTGCATGGCTTGTGAACAAAGAACTCTGGTTTCTAGGGCTCTTGCAACCCTTTAAATTGTCACTCCCTCAACGAAAATTTCCTGAAATCCAACCCTCAGATCTGAACCTCTTGAAAAGTAGGGGATGAACAGTCTGGATTTAAATCCTCTGAATCATATACCATGCTTCTTTGTGTTTAATTTATCCACACCTTGATTCAGGAGAAACACAAATCTGATTCTAGCATGACCAAATCAGTCTTGCCTTAAAAAAATCTCATCCCAAGCTGGCAGGATCATCCATGAGGAAGAAAGTTACTCCTGCAAGATTTCTGTCACCTTTCACTCAAATCATACAAGATCAAAGGAAAGACTTCAGCAGTCAGTAATCCCAGTCTGAGCCAGGTTAGTCTGACCATGCAGACCCGAGCTAAACACCACCTCTTCAAGATCTCTGCAGTTCCTCTGGGAACTGGACACTTCTGCAACCAACAAAGCCATAAGCACTTCATTGAAATCTGCAGTGTCTTCCTCCTTGCTCAAATGTAGTTGCAGTAATGTTAAGATACACTTTAATACTATGTACTAGTGCAGACATTCCATAAACACCTAATCCTGCTCAGAAGACATTTATTAAAGTTTAAATTTAGCTGCCATTCTCCGCTACTTTCCAACAAGCCAAAGGACTCTCTCCAGAGGCAGTTTTGATTTTCCAGACAGTGGGGGTCTGCAGTGGCCAGAGAAGAAGCTGAACTTTGGGAGCTGTGCATTCCCTTCAGTCATCACAAACCAGCTGAGATGGGTTCCAAAGGAAGTTGTGTCAGATGGGACTCAGGGGAAGTTAGGTCAGACCTTCATTTGCCCAAAGGAGGTCAGCAAGTCAGAGTGTTCAGAGAGAACATGCAAAACATGGCACACATTGCAGGGTGTGGATCAAGAGGAAGGATCTTTCATAAGAAAGAAAAATAATTGACATGGCATATTTCATCAGACTGCAATTTTTCCCTATTTCCTGAAGAAACCAAAGCACAGAGATAACAATTTGCACACATTCATGCACAGTGAGTGTATCAGAACACATATCTGTTGCAAGACACATCCTCTCTGTTTCTCCATTGCCTGGAAAGGAATTACTAGAGACTCTATGCTCCTAAATTTCCTGCTTTATGTGTTACTGTGTTTATTTGCTACCCTAGTGCTTGAAAACTGAAGTGTTTCTAGCTGCTGGTTTCTTTAGTCACAAAGCAGTTCAGTTCCAACTAGCTGGGAATGTATTTACACCCTGGAGCAGATTTGTTGGTCAGAGATACACAGGAGACTGCAGTGTGAAGCAGCAAGGCCTCCTGGCTGCCTTCCCAAGGAAGAGGTGGATCCTCTGTTCTGGCACACCCAACACCTGTTGAGGGACACTGATCTCATAGGGTAAGGGGTGCTGGCCCAGCTTCTCTTGACACTCCATAAGGAGATGGCCTCCTTACAGATTTGTAAGTGCTGGCAAGTCCAGCATCTATTCCAAATTTTTGCAGAAACTCAGCACTAAAGAGTCCTGCACCCGGATCAAGGCAACCACTGCTACCAGTACAGGCTGGAGAGACTGGGAGCAGCCCTGCTGAGGAAGACTTTGGGGGTGCTGATGGATGAAAAGATGGACATGCCCGGCTCAGGGACTCAGCTGTGTCCTGGGCTTTATCCCAAGCAGGGTGGGCAGCAGGTGAGGGGGATTGTGCCCCTCTGCCCCACTCAGGTGAGACCCCCCTGCAGTGCTGTGCCCAGCTCTGGTGTCTCCAACACAGGAAGGACATGGACCTGTTGGAGCTCTTTCACCTCCCCACTGAAACTGCCAATAAATTGGCTTATTGCAGTTCTGCCTATAAATAACAACAACAATCATTCAAGAAACCCCTTGTATTTGTCTCCCAGAGAACATATGTGTGCCCAGCAGCTCTTTCCACATCAGTTACTATAACACAGTAAAGTGGTTTTGTTCAGCCAAGAGGTTGAATGGAGGTTCATTAGGGTGAAAACTCACACTGTTACTTAATAACCTCTCTAGGGTCTGAAGGTTGTCTTCTTTTCCTATCTCATTATCTTTAAAATCCTCTACAATGTATGTTAAGCCTGAATTCTCATACCTCTCATAGGAAAGCATAGCTCAGGTTTAGGGAGACCTATTTAAAAAGAGAGATGAATGCACCAGAAATTCTATTCTGCTGTTGAAAGCACACTGACCTTGAGGCTCCCAATAATGTCCAGAATTAGCTTGTCAGCAGCCCAGAGATTCAATCTCAGTTTTCATGGAACTGTTCCCAGAGCAGGTAGATAATGCCCAATCTTCAAAGTAACTATGTCTCAAGTTTATCAAACAAGCAGGAAAAAAAATGACACACCAAAGGGCCTATTCACTAAACAGTGGCTTACATGAATCAGCCAAGCATGTGAAGATCTATTTTTCTTGCTTGGGTGACAGAAATGTTGCACTACAAAGTAGATTAGGTGGGTTCAGCATGGACAGAATGAATTATTTCAATCACAAATCTACTTTGAACATCTGAGTTTAGAATTTGATTCAAGTATTAAGTTCAGATTTGATTAGCAGAGACCAAGAAAAGAAAATCTAGGGGGAAAAGAGAAAAAAGCTAATGAAAAATGTACACTGTCTCAGTAGCTCAAGAAAAGCAAATTCCCTTAAGCCAGTGTAACACAAGCTGGACATTTCTAATCCATGAATGAAAAATTAGATGCTTCAGGGTTCATTTAGACAAAATTTGCCTCCTCAAAAAACCAAAAAACTACAGCATAGGCTTGAGCCACATGAAACAGAGATAAGGCCCCCAGTTTTGGTGGGTCTCTAAACACAAACCCTCTACAAGCTCTCCAATGCAAAGATGACTTTTTCTCTACTTCACCTGAAGCCTGGGGTATTTGGAGCACAGAATGAATACCAATCACACCTCGAGGAGGGGTGGCTAAGCCATCCTTAGCATAAAATCAGTATCTGTACAGAACTTCCAAAGCTGTGTGTCATTTTATGCAGGTTGCTGATGCTTTTGCCACACCCAAGGGTGTTTCATTGCTAACTCTGTTGCAAAAGGGTCTGTACTTATGTTCCAGGAAAGGTGACTTTATACCTCAATCCTCATCACTTTTGCTACATACATTTTACTCTTTGTTTCCACTGTAGGTCACCACACAGGCTTGATAAACTAGACACTGTTTTCAAGTAATTTACGGCTTCTAAAGTCTTCATAATGAAAACTGTAATCTCATATAATTTTGTCATCTCAAAGCAACAATCAAGACCGTTTTCAGCTGTTGGTGCCACTTCTAGACTCATCAATCTTCCAGTTTTGGGTGTTCCTGCCTCTTCTCATCCTCTTTTCAGCTGGACAGTATATACAGGGTCTCAGAGAAGATCAGTTCCTTGCAGTTATATTAATATCAGATTATTTAGGGAAAAAGCAAGCAAATGAAAAAACCAACACAAAACAATTCCCTTTAAAATTAAAAAACTTAGAAAACTGATTTGTTTGTAGACTTGGGCAATATTATTTCTTGCTGCTCCCATTTGGCATAATTAGAAATACTATTTCTGAGACAGAAAAAAACCACACAATTAATACCAGCAAATACCAATGCAAAGTAGCAGCAAAACAGACTGGGTCAAAACTGCAGCCTGAATGCATTTGTTTCTATCCATAATAATGATTATTATTATGGCAACACCTTGTATTGAGGCTATAAAAACAAAATCCTCTCCCAAGAAATGACTCATTGTCTTCACTCATGATTATCTGCGAGATTCCTTGGAAAGAATTCGAGATCCTCAATGCACAACTCCTTTTCATCCCAAAAATCTGTCAGACCCCTCAGAGCTGCAAGGGAGGGGTTCAGCACAACCTCACACCTCTCCCTGCACCTCCTGAGAGCCACTGCAGCTTTGCAGTAGAGAAAACACCTCTCAGTTTCAGGTTAGGGTCCCAGCATTTCTAAGCATCATGACAGAGACAGAAATTTCAGAACATTAGAAGACAAGTCAAATGAACAGTGGGTCCAAACCAACACCCATTGCACTCTGCTGCAAAGTCTGCATGAACTTTCTTTATGGTTCACCTTTTTGCACTGTTTTTCAAGATTATTACAGAGATACAGGACTAAGTGCTACCTTGTTTCATCTACATCTCTACAATAGTGATTTATAATGATAAATAATAATTCCAAATGCAGTTCCTGGGAAACATCCCTAGAAACACAGGAGTTTTTCTTAGGCTTGGCAGGCCTACTGATGTTTTATTTGCACAGACCCAGGGCCCACACCATGATTCCAATATGCCCAAATGGCCTCCACCACTCAACATTTACTTCATTTAGTGCATGGCATCTACCACCCCTCTAGAGAAGTAAAATTGAAAACAGTATTAAAAAAAAAATACAACAGTGTATGGTTCTCAATTTGGGCATAAAGTATAATGTTCAATAGTCAAAGGAATTAGACTGCACGTGCATAGAAAGCAGATTAATAGACCTTCTGAATTTGCCTCTGGTTACAGCACCCAGAACACCTACTGCTCAAGGCTGTCTTACACACTTAAATCTCCTCAAGCATATCATTCCTTGAAGATGGAAAGTAATTCACATTTTAGCCTAGATGGACTTCAGTGACTTTCCACCAGACAAATATCTCTCTTCCCAGGTTTGATATCAGTTCTAAGTACTGTAAAATTAAGGGTGTTAAAGTTTTGCTTAGTTTTTACATTCTCAAAAACAAAACTGCAAAAAAGTAAACAGCCAAAGGGAAAACATCAGAAGCAGCCACACCTTTATCCATTCCCTATTATTTTTACTTGAATACATCGGTCAAATTCTGCAGACCATCTTTATGGCCATCTCTTCAAATTACAGAAACCCCTGTCAGCTGCAGCAATTGAAAATGTGACTGATAACAGAGCTGTTTTAAGGCCAGCCAAGTTGATATTTTGTGTAATCTTTCACAGTGATGAGATCATATTCTGCTACCAAGCTAACACAATAATCAAAATAAGTCCCAGTTTTAGGGGGCCATGATGGACATATTCCTTCCATCTGCTTTAAAGGCACAGTCCTGCTTCTACAGCAATCAAGTGTCCAATGTTTATTCTATCATTTCTTTATATTTTGGTGGGGGGGGAACACTTATTTTGACATTACACACAAAAATAGAAGAATGAGCTAATTTAATAAATAGAATATCCTTGAAAACCCAGATCAGATTTTAACTTGTGTAAAATGATCTAATTTCCACAGTGGCCACAGTCTGCTTAGCCCTGGGCACACCACTGCCTCAACACCCAGGAAAGGGTTTTTAGGAGCATCTCCTTTCCTGTCTTCTGCAGGAGGCTCTGCTCAGGCAAGCCCCAAAGAACTGACTGAACTGCAGAGCTTTGCACCTGGTTTGTGACTGCTCCACCCAGGCTCAGCCAAGCATATTGAGCTGTCAGTCTGCAAACGTGTTTGTAATTAACAGAGTCCTTAATTTACTGTATATAAATCAGGAAAAGGGAAAGATACTGTTAAAGGAAGACAGCTATCAAAGGAATTACTTTGCTTCCAATTAGGTTCATAAGGCAAAAGCCTTTTCAAAGAGCAGTTTCCGTAGGATCTAACTAGATGCTCTCATTTGTTTTGCAGGGGTCCAAAGATTAGCCCTTCATTAGGGCAAAGTTAAGTGAAAAGGCTAATTTAAAACTCATTCCCCTACTCCATAGATTTTTGTCTTCCTTTTAACTGAGAGGATTTGCTGGTAGGTCGTTTATCTTCTCTGACAGATGCTGCCGTTTAGCTCTGATCACTTTGTAGAGTGCATACACACTCAAAAGCAAAAGATTTCAAGGAAATTTTATGTCACGGAAACAAGAAAAAATGACAGTTTCATAATGGAGGTTTTTTTCTAAGACATTATCCTGCCACAGTAATTAGCTGGCTATATTCTGCTTGTTACAAACTCTCCTTCATTTTCCTTTTTTCCTTGTCTGTTTTATATTTCAGACATAACACTTACAACCAAGCAATCACTCAAACAGGCATAGTCAGTATTTGACAGATAGGTTTCCAAAAAGCTCTTATGAAGCACTCTGGAAATTCAGGTAGGTAGACTCGACAGACAACAAACTTTCCTTTCAAAAAGGATTAAATAAAAGCATTGCAAGTGAAAACCAGTAAGTTTCACCATTTATGGCCTGTAATATAATTTTTTTTACTTGAGAGAGTTTTTTTTTTTTTTTTGGTGCAAACCTTATTTCACAAGGAAGAAAACAACTTCCACAATCATATAAGAAGGAAAATCTTCCTTGCCCTAATTAAATCCTCCTACAAGAATTGTTTCCAGCCTCTCAGACTTGTCCCACCCCATCTTCACTTCCTGGCTCACGTGGATAAAGCCTGGGTGCTTTGGGAAGCCACCTTTCACTACCTCTGCACAGGCAGTGGCCACACTGAGGCAGGTGAAAAAAGAAGTCTCTTTCTCCAGGATGTAAAGTTCTTGGGGATTTTGGAAGGTAACCCAGGCTGTCACTCAGTGCGTGAATGAACTCAGCCAGTGCTGTTCTCCCACTCTCAGCACACAATGCCCTCAATAGCACACGATGATCACACCTTGCCTCTCTTCTCTGAGCTTTGCTACAGTTTCTCCCTTACCCAAGGAAAGCTGAGTAGAAATGCCCTGATGTTGTTTCACAGCGCTGTGCTATTTGATTAAATCCCCATTCGTGGTGTTCCTTTGCCACCCCTTTTCTCAAGGCTGTATCTCTCACACAGCTGTTCCACATTGAGCTGGGGGAATTCATTTGGAGACTCAGGGAAGCAATAGCTTGGCAATTCCAGCACTGCAAAGGCAAAGCTGAAATGCCTTTATGCAGCACCTGCTGAGGGGACCTTTTACTGCTTTCATAATATGGAACAGGAGTTTGGCCCCAAGGGGAGGATCTTGCTATACACATGCAAAACCCCAGGTTCTGCCTCATTATGGTTATTGGCCTCCCAATTAACTTGCTTCCTGTGAGAGCTGGGAGGAAGGCATTTTGCTCACTGAGATTTCAGGCTCTACAGCTTGTGAAGCCTTTTGCTTTGGGGACTGTATCTGTCCCTAACTGGTGTTTGTCACTAGCAATTCAAAACACTTCTCCTAGGCCGGCTGCTACACACAGCATCACACCCACTTTGTACAGGAAGGTAAACTGAGGCATGGAACAGGACATCTCCCCATGGTAGTGCAACGTGTCCATAATCCAGTTCTCAAGGCACTGTGTGCAATCTGCCTCAACACAGCTCCGATTACCCAGGTATCAGATAACTATTTGTACATGGCTTTAATAAGGAGTGTCAGAAACACTAATTCCTGGAAATGTTCTGTGTTTGAGAAATAACTGGGATGCCCAGTCCCCTGTGAGTTTAATCTAGGTCACCTAAAACATCTTTCTGGTACATCATTCAGTCATCTATTGGCAATATCCTCTGCAACAATAGGATCTTTCATTTATAATTACATTAACAATGTAAAAATGCCTGAAATAAAAGTTATCCTCTAAATAAGCTATGTAATTCTTGCAGACTACTCAATATAAGCAGCATCTATGATGCAGACCGTACCTACAAAGTGTTAAACAGTGCTACTGTAGTAAAACTGTCAGCCTTGATTATTTAAAAGGTGTCTACCTGCAGGCTTTGCTTTCATTCCCTGTTGTTGTTAGTACATCCCACACGTCTGACCAGACTGGCCAATGCTCTGTTCATATTACACTTGGCCCCTGTTCCTCATTTATCAGCCACAGAGACAAAAGCTTGGCTTACCCTCTCTGAACAACAAAGATTTATTCTCGATGGCATCCCTCTGCAGTCAAATAAAATTCTTGTATGCATTTCTCAACAAATCCACACCAATGCCATAAACTCACCTGAGTGTTACAGCCAAGACAATGGCCACTTGTTCTGATAAAAGATGGGGATCGTGCAAGTGTTGCAGTTGATTTTAACTTCTAACAGGGTTGACATTGCATGAGCCATAGTTTCCAAGCTCACTTGTTCCTTCCTGTCCACCACTTTCCTTCAAGTTTTTTCAGCTCTGTCTGCAGCCCCCACCTCATTCTCCACATCTGCAACTCCCATTTGATCTCAAGTCTAGCCCATATTAATTCCATGCATCACTGAATACAGGAATACTATCTAGTCAATCTCTACACCAGAGTTAAACAGATTATACAGCCTTCACATCATGGCAGAAGGAATGTTTATGCAATCTTTGTGTTTCCATAAAACATTAACATGCATGAAGCAATATGGGCTTATTGTCCCTGGTGGACACGGGGAGTAAAATATTCTTAAACGTTCCAGATTCTGTCCTTTCCCAACCACTAAAATAACTTGAAAGTTTAAAGGGAGCTCTGCCTGATTCAGCAGCTTTTAGCTAGAGTTTTTTAAAGCAAAACATTAAAATAAATACAGTCTAGATTATCTTTGATGTGACCCTATAGCTCAGATTTATATTGCTTCTCCTTACGAATTAGACTAGCCAAAATTTTTAATACCGTTTTGCATGCCTCGGAGAGACAGAAAGATAAAGATTTAATTTTCTCTGAATGGGCCATTACTAGCTGTGAAATTGCTTGCTGTTATCTACAGCAGAGCTCTTTGTGGTCTAGCTGTATTTGTTCTGCATAATGAACAGAATGCCAGTGGTTTCCATCTCCATACAGCTCTTCACTCGGGGCACTCCACAGACACGGCTGACTACCTTTGCTAGTTAAAAATGGAGTTACCAGAGGCAAAGAAGATTTAGTGGTCAAAACCCAAGTCTGCGGCGGAGTCAAGAATAGAATTTGAAGCTTCCAGGCTATTCCCAAAGGGCTGTTCTAACCACACACAGCAGCGCGCTGGCAGGGTGAGCCACAGCCCCACTGCTGCGCCAAGGGGAGAAGCGGCTCTGCTGCTGCGAGCCCCACGCACTCTGCCCAGCCCCCCAGTCCTTCCGGAGCTTTCCGTGTGTGTCACAAGAGAATAAATGCCTGAGACATTATCTGCCCATTCCAAGAGTTCAGAGAATGTGTATGACATCATGGGCATGACTCCCCCACTAATCACATTATATGCTGTTTAACTTAACACTGCTAAGCTTTGTCTGATAACATTGTAAATACCATTTTATTGCAAATTAGATTATACAAACCTCCTCAGAGTTTAGGTCAGTTCTTGTGTGAGGTCCTTGTTCCCCCTCCTCTCCACTACCCCAAACTGAATCTTCTTGGTGCCTAAACCATTTCTACAGAAGGAAGCTCAAGAAGAAACAAAGGCTAAGCCATTATCTAAGTCAGCACTGCAGACTGCAGTAAGTGGACAGAAGACTCCATACATCTGTTCTTTTTCTCTCTCTTCCCTTGGAATAAAATAAATAGGTTTTGTTTTTCCCTTGAAGCTGGCTGGATTTCATTACAATTTTCCTGTGAGGTCGCATATACTTGAGAACTATCATCTCCTTTTATCAAGGCTAAACTGAGTTATACCAGTTGGTAGCCACAGTGCTTTTCTCCTGGCCTTAGTGTATCTGATTTGTTTACAAAGGAAACTGAAATAGTGATAGTTTATTTTGATTTTTGCATTTGATTCTGTTTTTTCCAATGAAAGAATCAGACTCCAACTACATTAAACCATAGCTCTAGCATCAGCAAGATCTTCAAAGCCCTTGAAACATTGATGTTCCCAAGCTTTTGAGAAGGATATTTGAATTTTCATGTTTTGATAAATGTAATGGTGAAGGAGGTACCTCAGAAGTTTGTAATCTTTTAGAAAACCTCAGCAATGCGATTTCCCAACACTACTGCATGAGAAGATCTTTTTTGCCTAATTTTATCAAAGCCATACATATCCCATGCTGTTGAACCAGGGGGTTGAGAACCCAGATTTCTGAGGTCTGGTCTCAGCTATGCTCAGCTCGGTGTTTCTGTCCTCACTACAGTCAGCAATGGCTCTTAGTGTCAGCCTGGATTCTGCTTCTCTTCCACAGGCAAAAATCTGAGCCTGGTGATGCTTCAGACAGAGCTCTCTGCTCAGGACCAGAACTACCAGCTTTCAACACCAAAAACAACACTTTTATTTTTGAAGTTGGAACCACTACTCAGGTGGGATGCAGACCAAGCCTTCATGTTTTCCCTCCCTCCTATACTTCAGACAGATAAATCCTATCAGAATTAACCGAGGAAGAAAACATAAGTGAGGTTTAGCCTTCCTCAGCACAGGAACCACACGGTGCTGTTGCCTTTCACTTCAAGGATCTGCAGACAAAAAGGGCTCTACAGCTGCCCCACGCTGTGCTTGTTGCTCAGGACCCTACACATCCTCAGGGTAAGTTTCTTGCAGGACATGGAGTTAAGGAATGCTAGCAGCTTACAAAGGGAAGTAAACACAATCCAGGTGACTGCTCAGACCAAAGCACAGCTACCACAAGTGCCAGTAAGGCACTGGTTAACTGCACTCAAGACAGATTCTCATGTCCTTGAGCAAACCACCTGGCTCCTGCATTCCTACGTGTTCCCATCTGGAGAAAGGCAACAGCACTGCTGCACAAACACAGCAAAGGATGCTGTAAAATAAACATTTTGAGATCTCACATGAAACTCAATCTACCAGAACTGTGATTACTAAATACAGCATTTGTGAAAGGTTAAGGCTATAGAAACGGGATTCTGTTAACTCCTGATTTCTCAGGGCAGATTTGAAGGCAACTCATGTTATGAAACTCAAGTGGCTCTCCTGAAAACAAACACACCTCATCCTGCAGGAGGGTACAGCACATTTCTGTGGGTGTCAATCTGATGGAGCAGGACTGTGCTCCCTTTACTCTGTCCTCCCTATCCTTTGGCTGTTTGCAGAACTTACCACAAATACACCTTTACAGATTTTTCATAGCCCCTTTGTTCCTCTCTCCACAGAGATATAGTAATGAAGCAACATGATTTCTGGGGCAGTTGGTTGCTTGATCACGGCATTATCCTACAATTGTAATTTCTCTAACCAAGTTTACAAAGTAACTGGCTGCTTTTTTGGAAACAGGAGAATAATTCATTAGAGAAAAGAACAAACCCAGTAAGGTATATAAAATTTATACACAGAAAAGAATAATTACAAAATAATTATGAAATCAGGTTATTTATATTTTAAAGTTTTTATGTGTCTCTTTATAAGCATAATATACACCTTAACTCAGTACTATTCCAAGGAATTTGACTAATGTTACTCACATGAACAGCAGTCAAGCTGAAAAACTTCAATCACCAAAAATGTCCAAACTGGAGCCTTTCAGCATAAGGAGGAGAAGGTTTTTTGTTATTTACTCCATTTCCCCCTTTTTTTGTCCCTCTATTCTTTATTTTAGTATGTTCCATCTAATCATCCATTTCTAGAATAACTCTGAGCTCAGATTCCTAACTCCACCTCACACAGCAACATATTTTAGTTTTAGTTCTCCAGTGAGAGAACCAGTGTCATCCCTAAAGACAGATACAGAGATACTGGGCCAAAAGTCCCAAAGCAGCTTGACCACAGAAAATTACAGACTCTGTTCCACTGTGTAAATCTGTGCCTCAGTCTGAACAGTCACAGTACCAAGAGTTGGCTGAGGCATTGCAAAAATGGTCCCAGGTGAGAAGGTGGTAGCAAGAAAGCTCAGTGAATCTTTGTACCAATGTTCAATACAGACACCTACAGCCACTTTGCAAGGAGAATGAATTTAAGACAGCAGCACAGATGAAAATAACACAATGATATGAGGATCAATTGATAATCCCCACAGGTAACACTTGGAAAATTGCCAGGCTATTAACTGTGGTATGAAATCCAGCTCATGAATGAGCCTTACTGCAAGAATGAGAGAATAAGTGACATAACTGGTGATCACAACCAAGAGAAATACATGTTTGACGTTAGGGGTGTTAGCAGCTCCCCACAGACTCAGAAGAGGGTCTGTGATGTGACTCCTTCTGCTTCATATTCCATAAATGATCTGGAAATGCTGTAGGTAGGTGGCTGATGATACAAAACAGTGGGTGTTGAAATAGTAAATTAAACTTGAAGAAAAAAGCCACTCTTGCCATGTTTTAAATCCTCTCTTACCAGCCACGAAAGAAATCTCAGGGAAGTGGATCATTCTCCAAAAAGACCAGCACCAAGTCAACATTTGGGGAAACCCAGTTAAGAATTTTTAGAAGGATGAGAACAAAGCAGAAAACAGCATTATTCCACTAAATAAATCCATAGTATGTCCATCTCTTCAATACTGAGCACAGTTCTATTAATTGTGGAAATACAAAGCCACAGAAAGGCAAGAACCACAGTGCACCAAAGCTGCACATGAGGTGTTAGGAAGCCTTAGCACAAGGAAAACTTAAGCAAGCCAGAGCCTTTCAACCTGGAAAATATGGATAATAACAATTAAGTTCTAGACAAGTTGTTACAGCACAGAAAAGGTAAACAGCAATGATTATTTTAAAGTACTCTTAACAGAAATAATAGGGCACCAACTCAAACTGGCAGGCAGCAAGCGGGTTCAAAAGCAAACAAAAGGAAGTTCATTTTCACACAATGCCTAATGATGTTGTGGAACTCATTGCCACGGGATGTTATGGCAGCCAAAAATACAAGTGGGTTTAAAAAAAAAAAAAAACGATTAGACAATTTTATGGAAAAAGGTCCATCAAGGAATATCAAAAACAATGATACAGCTGCAGCCTCCAGCTCAGGAAGGTCTCTAAACCAGAAACCACTGGAAGCTGGGAGGGTTTACCAAAGGAAGTATCACTCTATACTGGTCCTGTTTTCCATATACAAGTTATTAGCCATTATCAAGAGGCAGGATATAGGGCTAGACAGACCTTTGCTGTGACTCTTTCTTGTATTTGACTAATACTCAGTGATGCAGATATAAGCACACATCCCTCCATGGCCACAGGTAATTCCATGAGAAGCTGCTACAGTTAAAAGGTGCACACTCAGAAGAGTAAAATAATAAAGGAGAGCATTTTTCATTTGAGGAGGACTAGAACTGGTTCTTCTACTTAATTTGGTGTGTTCTGAATCTGTGTCTTCCAGAGAGGAGTTATGGTGTTAACCTCCTTTTTATCCCCTAATTACAGCAAAACAGACAAGCTCCAAATGAGAACAAGCTCCAAATGTCAGCTGTTAGCTGACATGCACCTGGGTGACTGAGAGCTCAGCTTAAGAAACTCCAGAGAGCTACTGGAGTCACTGCTTACCAACTTCATTTTATGCTGCAGAGATGTTTCAAAATACAGACTAAAATTCCATCCCTGGTCTAGGCTAGAATCTGAAGCCATGGTAAGCCTTCAACAAGAGAGAGAAACAGTCCTTTAAGTCCTTGTTCCTTACAGGCACCAGCATCCTGAGCATGCTTTGCAACTTGAATGGCCTCCTCATCTTCTTCTCCATCAGTGAAAACAGAGAAGGAAATGACTCACTGAGCACCCAGCACCCCACAGCAGCTCTGAGCCTATGAATCGATGACAAACCTGCTATAACACATTAGTTGCCACCATTTTCTTTTTTCTCAAACCATGGCCAAAAAAAAAAAAAAAAAAACCGACCTTAAGAAAGAAGATGACAATGAAGGAATTTTACCAGGATACCTTGTAACTTCTGTCATGTCCCTTGGTTCAACAGCTGAGAAGGAAATGCTGCTGTCTAGACATAAAATTACAGCACAAAGTGCAACACAAAAGATACAGGATACAAACACTAGAGAGAGAAAACCTATGCATCAATCAGTAGCCACGTGGCAAGTTGCTCTGGTGTGCCATGTATTGAAAGGTAGAAATAGACAAGTACATATTCTCTGGTACGGTTGGCCAAATGCTGAAGGCCTAATTGACTCAGTGGTCCTGTAATTCCAGCCCAAATCCCAAGCAAAAAAGTTACAAGTGCAGACAACACTTACTATGCACCACTTTGCCCCAATAAAGGAGCCTTCCTCACTCCTCAGTCAGCATTCAGTACCTGGAGATGTATTTGCAGGAAAAATTTGAGTAAGGATTCAAACCTGCTTAGCCATGCCAAGGAAAGGTGTAATTTTTCAGGGAGAGCAAGAACCTGCAGTTTTCAAATGGGACAGAACCAAGGCAAAACAACCCACCTGAGGGTCAACAAAGCTCTGATGTTCATTTGCACGTGGCTTGTCATTGACTTGTTCCCCTAAGGACTCCAGGTCCCAGTTACAGCAATGCTCTCCCAATGGGAGTTCTCTTGAGTCAGAGCTGAGCCAGAACAGCTCTGCTTCCTACCTGGTAATCCATACTGGGATCATTGAAACCAGCAGGAGATCCATGTTTGACACCAAACTGTCAATAAGTGGAAGAGGTGGGTACTTCCTCATTTGAAAATCACATCATTTATTTAGGCACCTGATCCCAAGACCAAGGTAGGCAAGTTTTATTCTTAGACCTTCACCTTCATTCTGTCACCAATTCTAAACATGTCAAAAAAACATACTTCTATACATACTTCTATACCTTGACAGAAATTCTGTCGCCTTCCATTAGAAACCCTCCCACAAGGCAGAGCAGTGAGATTCCTCAGGTCAAGGACTCTGGTTTGTCACACGCTTTTTAATGCCATATCCAGCACACGCAGGGGCTAGGGTCTGGAAGTGGTACTACAAAAGATGACAATAATAATAGCAGCTTAAGTAAAACCAATCAAAGATAAAAACCAATAAACCATCCTCTGCTCCCCTTAAGAAAATTTGTTTATTCACCCCCTCACAAAGGAGGTTGCCCTATTTATCTGCCGGGGGAGCTCAGACATTCCTTGCATGTGCAGCACAGATGGTCACCACGCCACAAAAGGCAGAAAGGCTCACGGTGGACGTGTCTGGTTTCTGGATATACAGAAACCTGTTCAGAGCTGCTGCTCCAGCAGGGCTGCTATGCATCCAAAATCCCAAACAAATACAGAAAGCCACCAATATCCTTTCGACAACATCTCTTAGTGGAAAAGGAGACTGTCCAGGGAAAAGGAGCTGCACAGTGACCTTGGTTGTGAGTCTTAATTCATTAGTGTACATAGATTGTTTTGAGATCCCAAGGTGGGAAGTGCTAAGGAAGCAGAAGTATTATTTATTAAAGCTCAAGGCTCTGTTCTTTCTTTATCCTCAGATATTCTTCACATCTGATTTTTCATTCATGGCCATTGCTACTTCAAATTATTTCAGCTGTCTTGATCTTTCCTTTACTAAATGGAATAGCCCCAGGCAGAGGATATGCAGTATCTAGTAGCTCAGATACTAGGTTAGCTCATTGCATTTATTTATCTTACTCTTTTCTAATTAATTTACTGTTCTGATCCCAGTCCTGCTCTTCCTTTGATTTTATAGTCAGATATCAAATGTGGCTGCTCTCCATGGATATTAGTTACTCTGCAAATAAATGCCATTAATATTTTTACTACCTCACTAAATACACTTCTACAGCGTGTGGAAGGGGTCTGCAAGGTCTGTTTTAGCAAACTGGGTATAAAAGTCATTGCTAATTCTTCTGAAAACTGAAAGGCAGAGCAGTTTGGCAGTAACCATATTAGTTCCCAAGGTGGACAATACAAACTGTAGTCAAAGAATAAACCTGGGGGAACTGCATGAACGGGAACAAAGCAGAGCAGAAAGTTTATTTTGCAACACTCAAACTATTCATAAGTTTTTGTCCTCCTTTAAGAAATTGCTGAGTGCAGAACTATGTTCTATGTAATATGTGAAAAAAATCGCTAACCTTGTTTCTGCTTTTGGAGGAGCCATTCTAGCTTTCGGTACATCCCTCTTTTTCTTCAAAAATACAGGGTACAAATCACTCTCCTTTTTCCTCAGCTTAGTAAAAACATAAATAAACCAGGAAATTAAAGACAAAAAAAAAAAAAAAAAAAAGGAGAGATGAGAAAGCTACCTTTTCCACATCCTGTTGTGCCTAAATAGAACATGTTGTACCAGCATGTACGATTTCTCAATAAAATGTATCGCGGACACTTCAAAAGCTGACCATAATCAGGAGAGTTAAGTGAGGAATGTCAGCTTGGATGGGGGATTGTGCTGCTTTTGTTATACATTAGTTAAGCACGCAGGTTTGTGGGTTTTTACTTTATCTTGGATTTTACTGGAGTGTAATTGAACTCTGTTACCTTTTTCAGTATCCTAAGTTTTCCACTAAGTGCTTGTATGGATTTGGCTTTAAGGATATTGTAGACAGATCCAGAGGCTATTGAAGTCAGTGGCAGAGGCCTCTGCACAGTTTGTTTAGTCCTTCAACGAGGAAACTGGGTTTTCCTCTCCCTTCTTAATCCCCCTGGGATCAGCCCTCAGACATGTGCAGAAATAAGGATTTAGAAACATGAGTTTGCCATGGATCCAGGCAAACCTCACCCATCAGCAAAACCAGGTTTTACAGGACAGTGTATTTGATTGTAGCTGGACTGTTGCCTTAGGTTTTAACCCTTGTATTTTTCAGATTCTGTATTGCCTGGTGTGATGCTTTATAGCTCGTTAGTTGCTGTTCTCTATAGACCGAACAGTGCCTCTCTGGACTCGCCCTTCAAGGACACCTGGACTGCCCAGGCCCAGCTTCTAAAGGGGGGGGAGCGAGCTAAGGGAGCTGGGGGGAAATTGCAAAGTTTTAATTGGTGAATTGATGCTGATATGCAAATGGACCAAACCTATAAAGGTGTGGAGAACTTGTGACTCATCGTCCATTTTGGGTGATGCCCCAAGGAGGGGGCTTTGTCTGCCCTAAATGTACCTTTGAAGGCATTTTGAATAAATACCCACCTTTTATTCCCTTACTCCTGACTAGTCTCAGTTTTCGGGTTAGCCTTTTCAGGGAACAGGACCATTCACATTATATGGATTGTATGCATTAAATTTATAGCATGTACAGGATTATGTCCTTAGCAGTAATTGTGTGTTTGGTGTGTCCCGTCAGCTGTGTCTGCCCCCTCCCCATCTTGGACCTCTGTCATTTTCACCAAAGCGCTATTTATTTCTCTCAGTTATCTCATCACACTTGAGTCTTCATATAGATACTACAGCAATAAAATATAATCTTTGCAGTGGGATGCCTGAACTCAGGCAGTGGTATCTCCATGTAACCACACATGATAAACAAATAGACAACAAATACACTTCAGTAGATTTTACTACCTCTGAAACAGCCTATATTTCTATAAAAAACACGAGTTTGGGCTTCACGTGTCAAGTTCTGCATCAACACCCCTTTTACAGCCACAGCTCTGACAGGAAAAACCACCCCAAACCCCATTTAAAAACCAGACTCCTCGCCCACTGCAGACACACGGGCGGGTGTTCCATGTCATGGTATCACAATTTCCTTCGTGTCTTCACAAGAGAGCACTGCCTGGGCCCGGGAAAAAGGATCTACAAGCTGGGGGCATTTTTACCTTCCCTCTGGGGAAGAAACTTGCTGAGGATAGAGACGGGCTGAGGGGAGACCCACAATGGCGGGAACCCACTAAGAGCACATCCACAGGAGGGGAGACACTCTCTGAGGAAAAAGACCTGCCGAGAGGTCAGATCCACCATGGGACAGACTTTCTCAGGGAGGAGACCTCAGATGAGGGGATAGACCCATTGAAGGGGTACCCACCATGGCAGGAACTCACTGAGGGGGAATCCACAGGAAGGGACAGACTTTCTCAGGTGAGAGAGCTGCTGAGTTCTCTACCACCACGGTGGAGGACTTGCCGAGGCAAGACCTACTGAGAGACCTTCTGAGAGAAGTTTGCTGGGGAAAGAGACCCGCTAGAGGAGACACACACTGAGATCTGCTGAAGTAATTGACCAGTTGAGGAAACAGACCCGCTGAGGGGATACCCGCCACGGGGGGGACCCGCTTAGGGAAGAGACCCTCGGCGAGGAAATCCGCCCGGGAAGAGAGCCCACTGTGGGGATACACCGTGGGGGACACCCGCTGAGGGGGACATGACCGATGCCTCGGCTCTGCACGCCCTCCGGAGGAGCCCCTGCGGCGGAGCGGGCTGGTGGCTTGGGGGCAATTCGGGGTGCCTGTGGTTGTTTGTGGGCTCTCTGTCCCCTGACGGGGCACGGCGAGGGCGCGGGCGACACCGCTCTGCAGGGCGGCCCAGTCTCAGGGCCCTGCCCAGCGGGGCCGCCT